>SZWC01006445.1:20366-130749 GCA_023375785.1 Penium margaritaceum
CCCCCCCCCCAAGCTGCCCCTGAACCCCCAAAACTGCCCACTTGTGCACCTGACAGCACGTACTCCGGCTGTACGCCCGCCAGCCCTCTGCCAGCAAGGGCTCCTAGCCACCCCTTTGTCTGCCCACGTGTCTGGCCTACCATCTTCCTGGCTTCCCATCCTTCCGACCATCCCTCCCAAGTTCTAACCTTTACGTGAGTATGTCCGTTCATCCGTCCTTGACCCATTTGTCCTATCATCCACCCAACGAATCATACCCCACCCTCAGTGTCAACCTTTCACCCACGCCTGCCTACACAATTCAGCCCTCCTTACATCTGCCCCTGCCTACCTGCCCCGCTCAATCCTATTCACTCATTCCCTGCCTCCCAAACACGCTCCCTCCAATCACTACATCCCTCCATCTCTCCCCCTATTCCATCCTTCCCCTCCTACCCTCCTTCCGAACCTCTGCTCTTTTGCCCCTCCTTCCCTTGCCTTGCATTTTCCCCTTTTCCTTTTAACTCCCTTCTCTTGTTTCCTTTCCTCCCTCCAGTTTTCTACCACGATCTCATTGTCTTTCCTCCCTCTCTTTCCTTCCTACTCCGATCACTCGTTCCCCCCTTACCTCATCTGGTTTACATTCCTTTTCCCTCTGGTTTTTCTCCCTCTCCCCCCATCTTCTCCCTCCCACCCTCTCGCCCCTATCCCTTCCTCTCTGCCTTCCTGTGTCCCTCGCCATCTTTGCGCCCTCTTCCCATTCTCCCTCCCTCCTGTCCGTTCGTCCATCCCTCCCTCTTGTCACCCCTACCTCTTCTCAACCTCCCTCCCTCCCTCTCCATCCCACGCTCCTAACCCCTCATCCCTTCGACCCTCGTTCCTCCCTCCCACCGTCCTTCCTCCCTACCTCCCTATCTCCATTCACTTCCTCCCTCACTCTCCCTACCTGTCCATCTCTCCCCCTTTCCCTCACTCCCTCACTCCCCACCATCCCTCCCTCGCCCCTTACTTTCTCCCTCCCTCTCCCTTCCCTCTGCCCTCCCCTTATACCTTGCCATCATACCGTCATCCCAACATGTGAACATCTTTAAAGTAACTCATACTTGGAAAGTGCAACCAAGAGTTCCCTACTGTCCACTACGCTTCCTCTTGGCGTGTCCAACAACTAGTGTGTTGCGGTTGGATCACTGGTAGATTCTGGGGAATTGCTAGGAAGCTTCCCAGACTTGCCGATGTTTACGCGTTGACATTGTCCAATTAGTGGACACACTAGCAAACAAGCAGGTGCGAGGAACGGTAGCATTTAGGCAAGGGAGTCGTGCAAAGTTTCTTAAGCTCTAACAGCTTAGTAATAGTTGAATGCTGCAGAGACAAGTGACACGGACAAGCACAGAACATACATACCTGTCGCGATGCTCGTGGCAGTGCGGCTAAAGATAGGTCCAGAACCAGTGTTTTAATTGTACTCTATGCTCAGACATCCGATTGGAACGCCGTCTCAACCTAGAGGTGTAGAACGGGTAGCTGTACACCTCGATTGATCATGCGCACAAGTTCGATATCGATCGGCAAACTCACAATGCAAAACATACAATCTGGCTTCAGAATCCAGTCCATAGAGAAAATTGTAGATGTTGCATCAGAGTTGTCGAATGTCCCCGCAATTACCTAGCACGCTGTGGCGGGGGCCACCACTCGACGGTGCTCCGGTGCCAGGTGAATCTGTATCAAGGATCTACACAAGTATGGACATGGCCGAGAGGTCACACTAGCCTACACAAATAGACGGGGACGACTCACATCACGACACTTCCCGATGGTACGCACGCCCATACACGTACAAAACTGATACAAAATGCGCAACGAGATGTTCAACAGTGAATACACACACACCCCACTCCTAGATATCCTCAGAAGACAATGGCCTCCATGAGTTTTCCGTGCGCCAGTGCCTTGGTCAGGAAGTCAACTTGGTCAGGAAGTGCCGAACTAGATGACGGAGGTCACCGATTGCTCCACAAGATTAGGCACATATTGATGCTCAACAACAATATGCTTTGTGCGTGCATGAAGCACACCAGAGTTCCGTGTGATGGCGAGAGCACTCTGGTTGTCACAACGTGGAATGATGCAAGGTAAATACTCATGCAACTCACGGAAGAGACTCTGCAGCCACACCGCCTCTGCAGCCGGAGCCCCCAACGCAACATACTCAGCTTCTGATGAGCTACGTGCCATGGAAGCCTGCTTGTAGGTGCGCCACAACACAACGGTGCCACCTTGTAAGAGCATGTAGCCTTTCCGACTAGGCCCATGAGGGCTATAGGCCCAGTCACTGTTTGTGATGCCGTCAACTAGCAACAAACACAACCGTCGAAAATAGAGTCCGAGGTATGGTACTGAAACTACATATCACACCACTTGCACAACCGCTTGAAGTGCTCTCGCTCGACGACAATGCAAGAATAGTGCAAGGAGGTTGACATCGAAAGAGATGTTGGGTCATGTGGTCGTCATGACCATTGTCTCCCCCAGCTGTGCTGGATCGTCCACCTTCAAGACAACTTGCCCGTGAGGTGTGATGAGGGTGGAGGCTATTGGGACTAGACCAAGGAGGCTAACAAGTGCTCCCCCACAACGAGGGATTAACGTGTCCAATGCAGCAAGAGTGTCTGCCGCTGATGATCGCGCATGATCTCCATACCAAGAAAAACAGCCGTAGGTTCAAGGTCCTTTATCCTATAGGCAACATGAAGGAGTGCCTTGGCCTTCTTCACGGCCTCCATCAAAGGAGATGCGATGAGGAGGTCGTATACATACATCATGATGGCTGTGAAGTTCTCAACTGTCTATCTTAGGATTGCGTGGCAGTGCCTAACAAGGAAGCGGAGTACATCACCTTTACGGAAGCTGCAAAGGAGGCGGTGTGCCTATGGTGGCTGTTCAAGGAGATCGTGGTGCCACAAAATAGGTCAATGTTGACATCATGAGTGCCATTAGCTTCATCCAGAACCCTCTGTTGCACAGGAGGACCAAACATATTGAGATCCGGCATCCCTAAGAGCAGAACGTGGAGGTGAAGGGAGATGCGGCTATCGTGCATCGTGGCACTAAGTGCATGCTCGTCGACACCATGACCAAGGCACAACCCAAGGACAGGCATGACACAAGCTGCATGAGCCTCGGCCTGCGCTGTGAGGTTTGAAATGCTGCATGTTCCAAGGACATGACATCAAGGCTGCGGTGCAAGGGGGCCAATGTTGATATGGTGTGCTCCTTACTATGAGTCCCATTGATCGTATTCCTCGATTCGACCACTATGGAGTGGTTGAACGCCTATTTTGACCTGAGCTTTATATTCCTTGAATGTTGCCATGGAAGATCAAGCTTTGAATCGCCCCATCAGAGATAGTATTAAGAAAGTTAGCCTAGTTTAGATGTTGGATGGGTGGAATCTGGTACCCCCATTTGTGGAGAGATAATCTACCGCAGGTGATCTGAGTTCGACTCCAATGGGCTCCAAATGCACCAGAGCCATAAAGGAAACCAACCAGAGGAACCTCCTTGACCAGAATGAAATTCTCCTTCATTTATGGGTGAGGAAAGACGCTATGACTGGAGCAAAGGTGTGAGTGAAATCCACACCCTCAATGTATGAGAACCCCTTGGCTGTCAAGCAGGCCTTGTAGCAATCATTGTGCCATCATGATCCATCTTCTTGCGAAAGAACCACTTGACTTGCAAAACCTTTGGTCCTGGAGGGAGGCCGACAAGCTCATCGACACCGTGCTCAAGGATGACTCTGAGCTCACAAGCAACACACCAGAGCTCTGCAGTCCTGGGCCGAGAGTACCTCCTTCAATGTGCCTCAATGAGGCAACATTGAGGGAGAGCTCCAAGTGGCAAAGACACATGCCTCCAAACTCAGTGTGACAAAACAAGGTCAACTATGACATTGCAAGTGATATGAAACTCTCGGTAGACCAACTCGTGACTAACAGGTTGCGTTGGGTGCACCTTAGTGTAATCCGTCTGGACACTCAGGCGGAGGGCCTTCGTGACTGGCTCGCCACTATGAACACTACAAGTCGGGCGTCTGGACGGCGAGTCATTTGTCGGCTGAGCCTTGCAGGCCAGTGGTTGAAGAGGGCCACTAGGCTCATGAGAGTAGCCCAAAGTTGAGGAGCTCACCTCTGGCTGCGGAGCAAGACGTTGGGTCGTAACCGGAGGGTCTTCACACACGCACGGAAGGGGAGAGGGTGCAAGAGGACGATGGACGGTATTGGCTCGTACGCCGGTGAAGCAGGTATAGGCAGAGGACCAGGTGCAACTAGGGAGGCTGCCAATGGCACGAGATCAGGTGTGCCAGCGTGAAACGGGACATGCAAGGGAGAAGGTATGCCTGAGAAGCTGATACTGGCACTGGAGTAGGTGTGTTAGGGGAAGCTGACACTGGCACGGGAGCAGGTGTGCCAGGGGGAACTTACACTAGCACGGGAGGAAGTATGTGAGGAGGAACTGCCATTGGCATGGGAGCAGACGTGCCAGGGGAATCAACGAGGCCGCTAGATCAACAGCCAAAATGGCCGGATTGTCATGAGCCAGAGACCGGACCGTAGGCAAGGAGATCTGGACAGTCCCATCCGCAGGTTTAGACTCCCCCATCCGCTGGGAAGCCACATATGTGTGGTCGGCGGTAAGCAACAGAATTCTGGACAGGTCGCGGTAGGTGAAAGCCTAAAGGAAAAGAGCATCTTGAGACTCGACAATGCAGTGGCGACCAGGATCCCAAAAGTGCCAGGCCTTCAACTGCGGGAGAATATTGAGGAAGACACACATTCGACCCCAAGCTGGGACCTTGGACTCTTGTTATTTCTCAATGTACCAGACACAGGCCAGGAAGCCCGAGATGCGAGGGAGGAGGAGGTCGGCGTGATGGCTAAAGGACAGCTTGTACGACATGCCATGGTCTGAAAGAGGGCCATGCCGCAGGCAGTTCTAGACCCACATCATGTAGGAGAAACCCTCAAAGGCAAAGGACTCCAAAAGACCTTACTCAGGCTGCATGACGTGTATCGCATCCTTCATGACGCAATTCTAGTGCTTAGGCACGTCGTTTTGCTGTGGTGTAGAAGGGGCAAAGAGTTGGTGAAAAACATCGTGCTCAGCAAAGAAATTATCTACCTTGCCTAAGAACTTACCACCACAATCCAAGCTGAACATGTGGAGGCTGTGACAAGAATGGTCCTTAGCAATCAATAGCCATAAGGGGACCGTCAGGGTGGCATCACTCTTGTGGCGGAGCTGATAGACCCACGGCATCCAGATGAATTCATCCTTCAAGGTGAGAACATACCATTCCCAATCTTACAGAGACTCGGCCGGAAGGGGACCTAGGAGGTCCGAGTGGACCACCTCGAGCAAATGCTGTACCCAGGAAGTGGAGTCAGGACAAGTGCAGCAATGAATCTTACCCCGAGTGCAGAAGAGACGGTTGTGGAGGGATTCTTGAAGGAATTTGCGTCAAGACCAAGGATTGCCTACGTGAAAATTAGCTTGGACTAATGTCCTAGCTCACATGGCAAGGGCTGCGATGCGAGAAATGCTGGTGTTATGGAGAGAGAACACCAGTGGAAAACACACGCAAAGATGCAGAAGAAGGAGAGGAGGTAGGTAGAGTACAAGGAGACACAATACACATCACCAATAACTGAGGCATGAAGAATTACATCACGAGTGTTGAGAGTAGTCACTTTGGCAAAGTCATCAAAACTTTCAACAGTGAGACCCATCGTGGTGCATGCACAAACAGAGCAGGCTGCGCTCAAGAGAAAGGACAATGAGCACATTGGAAATGCACAAGGATCCGGACGGACCATCAAGCCGCACCACCCCCACTCCCTGGAGAGGCAACGACTGACCAGATCCTGTACAAACGACCGAACAAACGGAATGGGACCAAGCACAACAAAGTCACGACAACCGTTCATGTGATGGGTGGAACTGGAGCCAATGATCCAGGTGCCACTCGGCTCACGACCTGTCGTGAACACTGAACAACATGCCACAGACTCTACCTCTACTGGACGCTCAGCAGAGGTCTTGAGACAACAACGAACAACACTGATGTGTGACTTATCAAGCCATTCACGACCGTCAGGTCCATCCTTGGTTGAGATCCTCCACAAGCATCATCAAGGTCAATAGATATAGTAGGACAAGCCATCTTGGGAGTACCGAGCTGTGACAACAGACTCGCATCTCCCCGAGTCCGAAGCACCAGCAACTGACAAAGCTCCACAATCGTCCGATCCTGGGGGTCAAGATCACCGCTGTCGCCTGGTGAAACGGTTACATCTTCTATAGTGGTGGTCATGAAGAGATCCGCACATGTGTCACCGGTGGACATCCGCTCTGCGTGTGCCGCTTGGAGGTCGCACATGATCATGTGCCAATCATGGAGCTGCTCATACTCTGTGTAGCGATGAGCGTTCCCGCAGTTGAAGGAATAGGTAGAAAATCCACTGCCACTACTCATTGGCTGTTCTACTGCTGTCCCTTACCACGTCTCTTTTTTCCCTTCTTTCCTTGGGCTGGCCGTTTGGGGTAGGGAGGGAGGAGGAAGATGCGGTGGAGGGAGGATTACCGAATTGGGATAGAGGCATCGGAGGAGTTACAACAATTACTGCAACACATAGACTTTGTTGATGGGCGATAGTGACCTCATGAGCAGATGTCGCCTAAAGGAAGTAACAATGAGCCAAAGGAAGCAGGTGCGATGAATCTGACAACTCGGAGAGAGCCACATGGTCGAAGCCCCTGAAGAGCTTCACGTGGTCCAAGCGCGTTCCCACGATGATGGCGTCGAGTGCCCATAGCTGTATCCCACCACCAGTCCCAAGGTGTGTGTAAAGTCGAATGGCACGCCTCTAGTGTTCAGCTGCGACCTCATTGGGACCCTGGCAGAGGAAGTGGAACTCACGTAGTCGAGGCGACCTCATGGCATGGGTCTCCGCAGGAAGTAATGTCGGGGCAAGCTCCTTGCCTTGGCGTGGGTCTGCTTCAGTCCCGGTCCCGGCCTCACCAAGAAAGGGACAGAATTCCACCACAGTCTCGTGTGGTATGATGTAGAGCAGACCACATATTGATCTTGCTGCTATCTGAACCCAGTGAACATCATGAGTCTCGCAATAGTTGAGGTAGTAGTGCCATACGCCCTCAGAGTTGGCCCACACCTGAAACAGCGTGTCCCAGTATCAAAGTCCTTGTTGCTTTTGTAGCGAGGTGGAGGTGTCTCAAAGTCCTCCAGTCACTACTTTTTGAGGAGGGCGACCTCAAGCTCGGGAGAGGGTAGACAGGGGACAGGGAAACCACCAGTGAGAGAAACACCACCAAAAGTGAACACCGCTGAATGGCATGGCTGCTTCTGGTAGTGAGGACATGGTGGGATAGGTGGTTGCGATTCTAGATGTAGCTCGTGGATGCGCTCCTGAAGGACTCAAATTTCATCCTCACATGTGCCATCCTCTATCTCCTCCTCATCCCAGGCGTCAACTTGTGATGAAGGATGCTGCGGTCACGGCGCTGCGTATGACATAGGCTGCTGAAAAGATGAAGCAGCTCCAGCGGTTCTTCCTGGTGTGTGATGTGACACTCCAGATTGCCTCCTCAAGAAGACCGCATTCTCCTACAACACGTGTTTCCAATGCTTCTGCTGGCGGCACATCTCATCCTGTGCCCAACAAAGCTCATCAATGGTGAGTGACTGCGACCGTGGCTGGTAGCTAGGTTCCAACTATTGTTGTAGAGGGTTGGGCAGCCCTTTGCTGCACCCATGGTCTTGGTGTGGTGATGCGGTTGCAGCTGTCGTCGCAAAGGCGTCTTCTCTGCCACAATCTGCTGAGGCGGATCACTATGGCTTGGTGGGTCCTCTCAAGATCGTGGCTACAGCTGTGACTCTCACAGCTGTTGCTCCTGCTGTGTCTCTACTATGCAGCTCAGCGATGACCGCATCATCATAATCATCTCAGCCAAATGAGGCATCGTTCTGATCCAGAGACCCAATGCATGTTCGCAAGCCTGCCATCCTTGCATTGGGCCTCTGGTGGCTTGCTCTCTTGCTGGGATGGGGACAGGGTGCCATTGCCAAGAAAGTCCAACCTCGCCAACACTGGTGGCGCATTTCAAACTTCAAGCAAGAGCTATGGGCAGCTAGACACTTGCCAGCAACATTATTACGATGAGGAAGGCCCAAAGCAGCTTGCATCCGAGGATGCAAGGGTTTTCAGGTTTCTTTCACCTTCTGTCAACCAGTGTCAAAGAGCAAGGAGACACGACTTTCAACTAGACACTCCAGCTGAAATCATGATGCCAAATAGATTCCATTCTGTAGCTCCTGGCCTAATGCCATCTAAGTTCCTTCAGGACAGTTCGGCCCATGAAAATGCAGCAGGTTCACAAAAAAAGAATGGCCGATGAGTAGAGACACAAGTACAGATGCAGGCTTCAACAGAATCCTTGGGACTTCTGCACAGGGAGGAAACGCACAGAGTGAAAGCATGAAAATCTGCTCCATGGAACACCTGCACATCACATTGTTCTTCTCACCGGGAGTGAATGGCCCCGGGCAGGCTTTGCCACCGACTGAAGTGGGAGAACTTCCATTCATGCTTTCTGATGATGACATCCCGGGTGCCATAGAAGCAAGCATGACACCTTTGCTTACAATCACGATGCCTATGCTTACAAGCAGGATGGCTATGCTTACAAGCATGACATCTATGCCTCAAGCATGACGCATTTGCTTACAAGCATGACGCCTATGCATACAAGCATGACGCATTTGACTACAAGCATGACGCCTTTGCTTACACGCATGACACCTTTCCTTACAATCATAACGCCTTTTCTTACAAGCACGATGCCTATGATTACAAGCATGACACATTTTTCAGAAGAATGCAGCAAGCGGAGACGACGACAGCAAAGACAGGTAGAACCAATAGGCCATGCGGTAGCAAGGGGGACTGATGACAGGATGGAGCTGAGATGAGTCCAAGCAGGAAGTTAGCCGCATAACGAGTGTTGAGGAGTAGTAGTTGGAAGGGCCAAGGTAGAGTCAAGTTAGACTTGGGGTCAATGACAGAATGTCGGAAGTGGAAATGTGGAAGTTAGGGGCCGCCCGAGCGGAGAGAAGGAGCGAGAGTGACGAAGCGACGAGAGGTGAGAGCGAGGGCTAAGATTGGAGGATGCAAAAGGATGAGCGACAAGTTAGCAGAGGTGAGACATTGCGACGAAGCCGCGGAACCAGAGGCAAACGGAATGAGAATAACTATTTGGGATTATTGAGGAGGGAATGCACATCCTCTGTGTATGCAAACAGAACAGGACAAACATGGAGAGCAACAGCTTTTTTGCTAGCCGGACGTTTCTTCGTCATTCGCAGTTATTAGGGAACGGCTTGGATCTGGTGCAACAGTCGTGCACGGTAGGGAACCGTTACCGCTTTTGGTTTCTCCGGACAGATGAGCCTTATCGAGAGGTGAAATTTTTTGGTGCCGTCCTTTGCAATGGGGACTCTCCTTGTCAAGGTCACTTTTTTCTGACAGCGTTTGCTTACAAGCACGACGTCTATGCTTAGAAGCATGATGTTTTTTCTTACAAGCACGATGCCTATGCTTACAAGCATGACGCCTATGCTTACGAGCATGAAGTCTATCCTTACAAACATGACGCCTTTGCTTACAAACATGATGCCTGTGCTAACAAGAATGACAGAATTGCAAACAAGCATGACACCTTTTTTTACAAGCATGACACCTTTTCTTACATTCATGACGCCTTTGCTTACAAGCATGATGCCTTTTCTTACAAGCATGACACCTTTGGTTACAAGCATGACGCCTAGGTGTATAAGCATGAAGCCTTTGCTTACAAGCACAACACCTATGCTTACGAGCATGACGCCTATGCTTACAAGCATGAAGCCTTTGCTGAAAAGCATGACGCCTATGCTTACAAGCATGACTTCTATGCTTACAATCATGACGCCTATGCTTCCAAGCATGACGTCTATGTTTACTGGCATGACGCCCATGCTTACAAGCATGATTCTTTTGTTTACAAGCACGATGCCTATGCTTACAAGCATGACGCCTATGCTTAGAAGCATGACGCATATGCTTACACTTCTGACACCTATGCTGACAAGAATGACACTTTGCTTACAAGCATGACGCCTTTGCTTACAAGCACGATGCATATGCCTACAAGAATGGCGCCTATGCTCACAAGCATGACCCCTAGGCTTACAATCATGACACCTTTGCTTACAAGCATAACGCCTATGCTTAGAATCATGACACCTATGCTCACAAGTACGACGCCGATGATTACAAGCATGAAACCTTTGCTTACAAGCCTGACGCCTATGCTTACAATCATGACGCCTATGCTTATAAGCCTGACACCTATGCTTACAAGCATGGAACCTATGCATACAAGCATGACGCCCTTGCTTACAAGCACGACGCATATGCTTACAAGCATGACGCCTACGCTTACCATCATGACGCATATGCTTACCATCATGACGCTTATGCTTACAAGCATGACGCCTTTGCTTACAAGCACGATGCCTTTGCTTACAAGCATGACACCTATGCTTACAAGCATGACGCCATTGCTTACAAGCACAACGCCTTTGCTTACAATCATGGCGCCTATGCTTACAAGCAAGAAATCTATGCTTACAAGCATGACGCCTATGCTTACAAGCATGATACCTATGCTTAAAACCATGACGCCTATGCTTACCATCATGATGCCTATGCTTACAAGCATGCCGCCTTTGCTGACAAGCATGATACCTTTGCAAACAAGCATGACGCCTTTGCTACCAAGCACGACGCCTATGCTTACAAGAATGACGCCTTTGCTTACAAACATCGTGCCTTTCCTTACAAGCATGAAACCTTTGCTCAAAATCATGACGCCTTTACTTACAGGCAAAACACCTATGCTTACAAGCATGATGCATATGCTTTCAATCATAATGCATTTGCTGACAAGCACTACGCCTGTGCTTACAAGCACAACACCTTTGCTTACAAACATGACACCTATGCTTACAAGCATGATGCGTTTGCTTACAAGCATGATGCCTTTGCTTACAAACATGACGCCTTTGCTTACAAGTATGACGCCTATGCGTACAAGCATGACGCATCTGCTTAAAAGCATGACACCTATCCTTACAAGCATAACGCCTATGCTTACAAGCATGATGCCAATGCTTACCATCATGATACCTTTGCGTAAAAGCGTGACTCCTTTGCTTACAAGCACGAAGCCTATGCTTACAAGTATGATGCCTATGCGTACAAGCATGATGCCTTTGCTGAAAAGCATGATGCCTATGCTTGCAAGCATGAAAGCTATGCTTAAATTCATGACGCCTATGCTTCCAAGCATGAGATCTATGCTTACCGGCATAACGCCAATGCTTACAGGCATGATGCCTTTGTTTACAAGCACAAGGCCTATGCTTAAAAGCATGACACATATGCTTACACTTATGACGCCTATGCTTACAAGCATGACGCCTATGCTTACAAGCATGATGCCTTTGCTGACAAGCACGACACTTATGATTACAAGAATGGCGCCTATGCTTACAAGCATGACGCCTAGGCTTACAATCATGACACCTTTCCTTACAAGCATAACGCCTATGCTTAGAAGCATGACAGCTATGCTTACAAGCACGATGCCTATGCTTATAAGAATGATGCCTTTGCTTACAAGCCTTATGCCTATGCTTACAAGCATGAAGCCTATGCTTACAAGCCTGACGCATATGCTTACAAGCATGGCACCTATGCATACAAGCATGACGCCCTTGCTTACAAGCACAACGCCTATGCTTACAAGCATGACGCCTACGTTTACCATCATGATTCCTATGCTTACAACCATGACGCCTTTGCTTACAAGCATGATGCCTTTTCTTACAAGCATGACGCCTATGCTTACAAGCATGACGTCGTTACTTACAAGCACGACGCCTTTGCTGACAATCATGACGCCTATGCTTACAAGCAAGACAGCTATGCTTACAAGCATGACGCCTATGCTTACAAGCATGAATCCTATGCTTAAAAGCATGTCTCCTATGCTTACCATCGTGACACCTATGCTTACAAGCATGCGGCCTTTGCTTACAAGCATGACGCCAATGCGAAAAAGCATGACGCCTTTACTTCCAAGCACAATGCCTATGCTTACAAGCATGATGCTATGGCTTACAAACGTGGCGTCTTTACTTACAAGCATGCCACATTTGCTTAAAATCATGACGCATTTGCTTACAAGAACGACGCCTATGCTTGCAAGTATGATGCCTATGATTTCAAGCATGACGCATTTGCTTACAAGCACTATGCTTATGCTTACAAGCACAATACCTTTCCTTACAAGCATGACACCTATGCTTACAAGCATGACGCCTTTGCTTACAAGCGTGATGTCTTTGATTACAAGCATGATGCCTTTGCTTACAGGTATGACGCCTACGCTTACAAGCATGACGCATCTGCTTACAAGCATGACACCTATGCTTACAAGCATAACGCCTATGCTTACAATCATAACGCCTATGTTTACAAGCATGACACCTATGCTTACAAGCATAACGCTGATGCTTACCATCATGACGCCTTTGCGTACACGCATGACGCCTTTGCTTACAAGCATGATGCCTATGCTTGCAAGCATTACATCTATGATTACAAGCATGATGTCATTTTTTACAATCATGACGCCTTTGCTTACAAGCACGACACTCTGCTTACCATCATGACGCTTTTGCTTATAAGCATGATGCCTCTGCTCACAAGCATGACGCCTATGCTTGCCATCATGATGCCTTTGCTTACAAGCATGATGTCTATGCTCACAAGCACGACGCCTATGCTGACAAGCATGGCGCCTTTGCTTACCATCATGACGCCTTTGCTTACAAGCATGACGCCTATGCTTAAAAGCATGGAACCTATGCTTCCAAGCATGAAACCTATGCTTAAAAGCATGATGCCTATGCTTACAAGCACGACGCCTTTTCTTGAAAGCATTACGCCTTTGCTTCCAAGCATGAAACCTTTCTTACAAGCATGACGCCTGTTTTACCCCTTTTTGCCATCGGCCGAAGCTGGGTATGAAAACATACGAGGACTGTCTCTCCTTGGCAGTTCGGGCTGCGCTATCCCCGCTGGTCTATTCCATGCTTTTCCTATGAAATTATTGCTTATGCGCCTTGGACCTTACGTCACGACTTATGGTCGATCGGACACCACTTTCATCCACCGGATCTCTTTGTGCATTTGATTCTTCTCCCTTTCTGTTAGATAATCCGTCGAATCAACACAAGAGCATAAATGGAAAGTGTCATTGAACTTTGCATGACATCATTCATTGCTCCTATCATGAAACACACATTTTCTCAACACTATTCCTCCCATTTCTACGTTTATTCAAGGTTCATGTCACCGGAACGGATATGAACCTCACGAAGCGGAGTATCAATGATGGAGCAGCTTTGAAGGAAATGAAAAATCAAACTACTTCTTGTCTAATCATACCAAACACAAGTAACAAAACTACTTCTAGGCATACAAGGATCCCACTAATTACCACCCAATAAGACATGCAAACCATAAACTTCTTCCGGTGACAGATCATCTGTCGGAGCCTGCCTCTGTACAATGACAGTGTGGCTGGCCACAAGTTGGGCATTCTCCTTCGGGTCCGCACGACGGAGCGCGAGGGGGCCAGTCCAGCGAGAACTTGCACGGGAGTTGAAGCGCGTGGGATCCTCCTTCTGCAAGTGCTGGAGCTTTTGCTGGTAGCGTTGGTAGGCCCGGTATGCCTCTGTCTGCTCTTCAGCCACCTCGGCTGCACGGCGTCCAACGTTACGTGCAACCTCCCGCCAGCTCTCCACGGGTCGAGGCTTGTCATCACGGGGTACCCTCTGCAGCCACGGCTGCCAGAACTGCTCCACTGCTCCGCCCGCTGGATGGTGTAACCACTGCATCACACCCAGGACCGTGCGAACGTCCAGCCGTTGCGGGGCATTGCAGCAGCTGCAGATCGCGTAGAACACCATCGGAGATTCTCGTGCAGCCTGGCGCGTACGTGGCGCCTTGTGCTCCACTGGAAACTCAGGGCCCGGCTATGATGGTTCAGCCACGTGTTCATCCGGAAGTGGCCTTCCCATGCAGGAATTGACCTTGCACACGGACACACACACACACACACACACACACACACACAAACACACACACATATACACACACATACACATACAAACACACACACACACACACACACACACACACACACACACACACACACACACACACACACACACATGCGTACACCTATCTATCTTCTTCTACTCTAACTTTTAGTGAGACAGGACGCAGGTCCCGCTAAACGGTCTGGATCGAATAAGGGGCAGCAATCTCTCTGTCTTGCTGTCGACGGCAGAAGTCACGACCCAAGTCAGATGACGAACGCTGGCAGGGAAATCGGTCATTGATGATCGGGGAGCATCGTTCACCAAGCGCCGGGCTTCCCGCGCGAGAGAAATTGGTGGTGCTTGCCAGATGGCCTGGTTGATTCGTTGTCAGGTTGCTTCCTATGGCACGGTCAGCGTCGTGCAATCAGCAGTTTGCAGTTGGTTTGTCAGCAACCCTTCTTCCTTCTCGTGCCTCTCATTATCCCTCCCTGTCTGTCTCCCTCTGCGCCCTCCGATTTGCGTGTCCCAGCGCGGCCTGCACATCAAAACGCGTCTTGGATAATGCATCTCGGCCGTCTTCTCGTGGTTTGGCGCGGCTCTGTTGCCATCAAGACAGCCTCATCACCCCATCCTCACTCACCACACACGTTTGATTGAGCAACAATATCCGCCCTCAATTCTCCAAACACACCTCGCCATTCACAGATGTGAACCACACCCTTTGCAATGTTTCTCCCATTCTCGGCTGCCGTTGTTTCTCCCCTTCACTTTCCGAACTTTGACCCCCGGTCCTCTTTTACTCCTCCCTCCTTCGGTTGATGAACAAAACACCATTAACACTGTTACACCTACTCCTACAAAATGAGTTGGACGTCCTTGTCCATCCGTGCCTCCTTCCCTATTTTGTTCATCTCTCCTTCCGGTGATTTATCCACCGTCACCCCTGGTGCCTACTTCTTTCTCTCCCCTGGGCAGGCTCCTCCTCTATTGCGGCTTCCTTCTCCGGCGATGGGTACTCTTCTTCCACCCATCTCATCCTCTCCAGGACTTCCAACTCCTTGTGGAGCCCTTTGTTAGCTACTGAGCTAACCACCTCTGGCAGAGAAGCCGCAAAACTGAAAAGCTCACAAAGGTTTTTAGGCCTTATTCCTTTGTTGACATGTGTCATGCACCCCAAACTTAATCAGGCATACACTTCACCTTCAAGAGTACTAACGCCTTAGTATTATATCTCAAGAAGAGCTCAAGTCGTTAATACGCAAGAGAGTATCAAGCAAGGGTTAACTGATCAGCATGCAAGACAAGTACTTTTATAGCTGTGTCTCCAGTCCTAGAACTCAAAAGCANGCCCATCTCGTCCTCTCCAGGACTTCCAACTCCTTGTGGAGCCCTTTGTTAGCTACTGAGCTAACCACCTCTGGCAGAGAAGCCGCAAAACTGAAAAGCTCACAAAGGTTTTTAGGCCTTATTCCTTTGTTGACATGTGTCATGCACCCCAAACTTAATCAGGCATACACTTCACCTTCAAGAGTACTAACGCCTTAGCATTACATCTCAAGAAGAGCTCAAGTAGTTAATACGCAAGAGAGCATCAAGCAAGGGTTAACTGATCAGAATGCAAGACAAGTCCTTTCATAGCTGTGTCTCCAGTCCTAGAACTCAAAAGCAAATTCCTGGCAAGTGGCCTGAACCAGCCACATCACCGATAGACTTGCACTGTGGGCTTGGCACATAAGCATCCTAGTGTCAAGGTGACAGACCAACCATGTAACGTCCAAGAAGCTATGGACTTTCTTTCTTGGAAGCTTCCACAACAAACAAGATGTGCATGGGGCCAGGATCGAACTCATGACCTCTCACTTGGCCAAATCAGCAAAATGGCCAAGGTAACCACTCACCCACATGGTGTACTCACAAGTCATATCTCACAAGACACAGAGCATAGTTGAGTAACACTACAACAGATCTAGGAGTCATACTTCCACAAGGGGCAGAGCATTCTTGATCCTTCCTACAACACTGAACAAGGGGCAAAAACATTCAACACCCTTCCTGTCGCATGCCATCATTCCGTGCCTTAGGGCTCTGACGTGGTGTTGCCCTGCGACCCCCTTCCTCTGTCCCTCCCCCGGGCTGCTCTCGCATCTGTCGCACCACCTCCCGTTGCTCTGTCTGCTCTCTTCTCCTGGCTTTGTTGCTTTGCTCGTTGGGGATACAAAAGAATCCCTTCAACTCCGTCTGAGGATTGCTGTAGCGACGTGCGCATTTGAGATGCACCCTCCTGTGGCAACTAATACAAAACCACTTGCGGATGCAGATTGGGTACTTGCAGGTGGCACAGGGTTTGAGATGCAAATTTACACATTGGAGGCATTGATACAACTTGATGCCTCCGCCGTGCTTCAACCTTCTTTCTCCTACCTTCTTCACACAGTCATTGTGTGCAAAGTACCTGCACTTCTCGCACCAGGGTGTCACTCTGTCAAGCGGTTCCAGGCAACTGGAGCAGTCCCCTCCTGCCGTTCCGGTGTGTGGCAACGTCTAGCAACTCGTGTAATTCTCCAGTCCCTCGTCATTGGTTTTAATGCAGGCGATGTGTTCTGCTCATTTACAGTACGTGCACCTTACCATTGGGGCTGCAAGCGCCTTCCTACAGCCGCAACATACGAGTCCTGCTAGGGCACCATGCTCCTGTCCGAGCATAACTCCCACCTCCGTAGTGACCCCATGGCTCTACTTCATGCAAGGAATGCAAGCCCAGCCCACTCCCTTGTTGGTGGCGCCGCATTCCTGGTGTATGTGACGCTTGTAGTGTGCGCATTGTCGAGCAGGAGGAAGCACCTACTTTTCACACCACGGACAACTTACCTATGTCATGGTCTGTGACGTATGCCTACTTTGGTTGGTCTTTGGGCATGGTAGCCACACCTTGCCACTACTTATTGAATGTCTTTTACTTGCTAGTCCGTACTAGTATTCCCAAAAAAATGTTTCCTCCTTTGACCATTTATGACTCGTATTATGAGTTGTCAATGCAGCCCACACATTGTGCAATTCTTTGGTCATAATGAGTGACATATGCCTATTTTGGATGTTCATTGTGCATGGTATTCACGTAGTGCCACTACTTATCGAAGGTATTTGTACTTGATAGTCAATAAGTAGTAATCACAAATAATTGTTTATCCCTTTGAACATTTGTGACTTGTATTATACGTTGTCAATGCTGACCACACATAGTGAAATTCTTTAGTCATTGTCAGTGACACATGCATACTTTGGTTGGTCATTGTGCATGGTACTCACACCATGCCAATACTTATTAAATGTCTTTGTACTTGCAAGTCAAGAAATAGTATTCCCAAACCATTGTTTCCCCCTTTGACCATTTGTGATTTGTATCATGAGTTGTCAACGTTGACCACGCCTAGGAAAACTCTTTGGTCATGGTCAGTGACATATGCCTACTTTGGTTGCTCAATGTGCATGGTAGTCACTTTGTGCCACTTCTTATTGAAGGTCTTTGTACTTGCTAGTCGATGACTAGTATTCATGAACCATTGTTTTCCCCTCTGACCATTTGTGACTTGTATCATCAGTTGTCAACGCTGACCACACATAGTGAAATTCTTTGGTCATGGTCAGTGACATATCCATACATTGGTTGGTCATTCTACATGGTAGACACACCATGCCACTACTTATGGAAGATCTTTGCCCTTGCTAATTGAAAACTAGTATCCCCAGAACCATTGTTTCCCCCTCTGACCATTTGTGTCTCGTATTATGAGTTTTCAACATTGACCACGCATCGTAAAAAAACCTGGTCATGGTCAATGACATATGCCTACTTTGGTTGGTCATCGTGCATGATAGCCACACCGTGCCACTACATAATGAATCTGTTTGTACATGATAGTCAATAATTAGTATTCCCGAACCATTGCTTCCCCCTCTGACCATTTGTGACTCGTATTATGAGTTGTCAACGTTGACCACACATAGTGAAATTCTTCAGTCATGGTGAGCAACATGTGCCTACTTTGGTTGGTCATCGTGCATGGCAGCCACACCGTGCCACTACTTATTGAATGTCTTTGTACTATCTAGTCAAAAACTAGTATTCCCAAACCATTGTTTTCCCCTTTGACCATTTGTGACTCGTGTTATGAGTTGTCAACGTCGACCACACGTAGTGAAATTATTTGGTCATGGTCAATGAGATCTGCCTACTATGGTTGGTCGTTGTGCATGGTAGCCATACGGTGACACTGCTTAAGGAAGGTCTTTGTACTTGCTATTCGATACTGGTATTCCCAAACCATTGTTTCCTCTTTTTACCATTTGTGACTAGTGTTATGTGTTGTCAACATTGACTACTCATAGTGAAAGTATTTGGTCATGGTCAGTGACATATCCATACTTTGGTTGGTCATTGTGTGTGGTAGTCACACCGTGCCACTACTTACTGAAGGTTTTTTGTACTTGCTAGTCAATTATTGGTATTCACAAACCATTGCTTCCCCCTCTGACTGTTTGTGACTTGTATTCTGAGTTGTCAACGCTGACCACACACAGTGAAATTCTTTGGTCATGGTCAGTGACAAATGAATACTTTGGTTGGTCATTGTTCATGGTAGTCACACCGAGCTACTACTTGTTGAATGTATTTGTACCTGCTAGTCGAGAACCAGTATTCCCAAACCATTGTTTCCCCCTCTGACCATTTTTGACTTGTATTGCTATGAATTTTCAACGTTTACCACACCTAGAAAAAGTCTTTGGTCATGGTCAGTGACATATGCATACTTTGGCTGTTTATTTTGTATGGTAGTAATACTGTGCCACTACTTATTGAAGGTCTTTGCAATTTCTAGTCGAGAACTAGTAAGCACAAACCATTTGTGACATGTACTATGTGTTGTCAAAGCTGACCACACATCCTGAAATTCTTCGGCCATGGTCACTTACAAATGCATTCTTTGGTTGGTCAGTGTGCATGGTAGTCACACCGAGCCACGACTTATTGAAGGTCTTTGTACTTGCTAATCAAAAACTAGTATTCTCAAACCCTTATGTCCCCCTCTGACCATTTGTGAATCATATCTTGAGTTGTCAACGTTGACCACACATAGAAGAATTCTTTGGTCATGGTCAGTGACATCTGCCTACTTTGGTTGGTCATTGTGCATGATAGCCACACCGTGCCACTACGTAATGAATATCTTTGTACTTGCTAGTCAAAAAATAGTATTCCCAAACCATTTTTTCCCCCTCTGACCATTTTTTAACCACATTATGAGTTGTCACACTGACCAATCATAGTGAAATGATTTGGTCAAGGTCAGTGACATATGCCTATCTTGGTTGGTCATTGTGCATGGTAGCCACAAAGTGCCACTGATTATTGAAGGTCTTTGTACTTGCTAGTCGATAACTACTGTTCCCAAACCGTTGCTTCCCCCTCTAACCACTTGTGACTTGCATTATGAGCTCTCAGTATTGACCACACATAATGAAATACTTTGGACATGGTCAATGACATATGCCTACTTTGGCTAGTCATTGTGTATTGTAGCCACACCGTGCCACTACTTCTTAAAGGACTTTGTAATTGCTAGTCGATAACTGGTATTACCAAATCATTGTTTCCCCCTCTGACCATTTGTGACTCGTACTTGTAGTTGTCAACATTGACCACAAATTGAGATTCCTTGGTCATGGTCAGTGACATATGCCTAGTTTGGTTGGTCGTTGTGCATGGTAGTCACACCATGCCACTAATTTTTCAACATCTCTGTACTTGCTAGTTGATAACTAGTATTCCCAAACCATTGTTTCCCTCTATGATTATTTGTGACTCATGACATGAGTTGTCAACGTTCGGCACACATAGTGAAATTCTCTGGTTATGATCAGTGAAATATACCTACTTTGGTTGGTCATTGTGCATGGTAGCCACACAGTGCCACTACTTATTTGACGTCTTTGTAATTGCTAGCCGATAAGTAGTATTCCCAAACCATTGTATCCCCTTCTGACCATTTGTGACTCGTACTATGGGTTGTCAACATTGACCACACATATTGAAACTCTTTGGTCGTGGTCGGTGACATATGTTGAAGATTTGCCCCTATGCATGCCCAAGTGCAGCGCCGGGAGGCGCCGACGAGCCACCAGAGAGAGGAAATCCCTCGTCGTTGGATCTGGCAACTTGAGGATTGCTCAGATCCTAAAATGGAGGATTGCCCTGAAATTTGACGAGTCGCTCAATCCGGTGGAAGTTGTTTCGCCAGAATCGGACAAGTAACAAGGGAGATATGGGCTTCCAAAGTCGGATCGGACTGCCTTCACACGCTTGTCTGTCTCATTTTCCACCCTTTTGATCCAGGTGATGATATGATTGGCAGCTTCAAATTTGTGGCGAAGAAAGTAATCCCAGACATGATGCGTGAAATCGTCAAGGAGCACCAGAAAACAGTGCTTTCCTGAAATGGAGGCATCCCTGATGCAGCAGAGATCCATGTGAATCAGATGAAGCTTGTCTGCTGCTTGAACATCAGAGTGGGACGGAAACGGCTCTTGGTTTTTCCGTCCTGCATGGCAGCCTTCACAGAAGGTAGATGTTGGTTTGATAAGAATTTGTGGCAGAGACTCCACAACAGCTTTCCTGGACATGGCAGCCAAGGTATTCAAGCCGACATGACCGAGACGTTGATGCCATAGCATGGTGAGAGCATCAGACCCAGAAGATGGAGATGCCGTTGGTCCGCAGGCTGCCAAAGCAACCTCTGTAGTGCCTTCATCAGCTTCGGTATCCAAGGTTGGAAGGATAGTGAGGTTACCTTCATGTTTTGCTTCAGCCACAATTTTGCCTCCTTTGGCAAAGATACGGCAGCTCTTGTCGGCATCAAAAACAACCTTGCAGCCCTTGTCATTGAGTCTTGTCACAGAAAGTAAGTTGGCTGCGAGTTCCGGTACAAAGAAGACCTCATCAAAGGAATGAGCTGCAACCTTGCCATAAAATGATATCGATACTTGCACTGTTCCCATCCCAATGGCTGGAATAATTTTTCCGTCACCAAGCCGGGCAGGTTTCGGTGTCTTGAATTCCTTGAAGTCCACAAACCACGTTCTGTTGCAGGTCATGTGCCGAGTGCTGCCTGAGTCAAGAATCCAGGCCAGTATTCAAGCGGCCAGTAGAAAGGCACTGTCAATGGAGCAAAGTGCAAGTTCTTCTGTGATAAAGTCCCCATCTTCTGAAGTTTGCTGCTGATAGTTGTTTGGAGAGGATCTGGGTATGTCATCAGCTGCTAGATGACGTTGATAGAGGTATTGGCTGATCTTCTGGTTTGCTGTCCAACTGTCTCCATTTGATGCATCAGTTGAGACCAGCTCTGTGCCATCTGAGTCATAATTTGTCTGAAGTTTCCCAAAAGCGTAGTGTCATCTGATGAGGAGTCTGGTTCAGGACCAGTTGTCAACAGTGCATGTTGAGGTGGAGGGTATCTTTGCTTCCTTGGCTTGTCACAGTATCTGTTCAGATGTCTGAGTTGTTGGCAGTTCCAACATCTCACATGTTCAAAACCTTTGCTTCCGGGAGCACCAGGTGGAATTGTATATCTATGAGTGAGAAGCCGCTGCGGTGGATGAGAAGAAAAATGGGTATTTAAAAATCCACCCTGACCGTGGCCTTGAAACTTGGGCCGTTGGTTGAAGTGTTTTGTTCCCATTCGAGCGGCTAGAGCTGCTTCAACCCCTTCAGGACTTATGATACATTTTTCTTCATCTCTGTATATAGATTCACAGGCACTTTCAAGAGTTAGTTTGTATGCTCCAACAGCTGGTACTTGCCCAGCTGGTGGTGCAGCTGCCGTGCCCCCTGCTCCAAGCGCTGCTGGTAGTAGTCTGGCAGCTTCAAGTGTCTGAAGTCTGCTGTCAGAGTTGGCTCCCTGTTCCTGGAATGCCAGAAGTTGTTCAACTGTGGTGTTTAATCTGGATGGAAGACTGGAAAATAGACGTAGGACCACCACTTTCTCAGATAGAGCTTTCCCCAGAGATGTGATGCGCTCAACCAACTGTTTTAGCTGAGCGATGTGATCTTCCAGTTGAGTAGTGTCACCCATCTTCAGCTCACAAACTGGATGAATAAACTGTGGAGTTCAGAGTCACTGATTTTGTGGTAGCATTGTCGTAGGGCCACCCATGCAGTTCGTGGATCAAGGGTGGCATTGCTGTCTTTGATCAGAAACTTGAGCCTGTCAGAGACTTGCGTTGCCAAAATGGCAAAGGCCTGATCACATCGTCTCTTCCATTGCGCCTTCTCGTCGGCCATGGCGTTTGGATCCAATGTCTCTTCTGGTGGATCAGAGACAACTCCCCATAGACCCTTGGCCAAGAATGCCATCTTCATATTGAATGCAAACTTATTGTAGTTCTCCCCGTCGAACGGCTGTACTGTGAAATGGTCACCCAGTCCGCCACCACTGAAGCTTGCCATGGTGCCCTGTCGTGTCTTCAAGGTAAGAGCAAAGCGCAACCAGTCTTCCAGAGTTCTTGTGACACACCTGCTCTGATGCTAACTTTTGAAAACATGGAACGTTTGAATTTCACAATGTTCTCACAAGACAGCGCATGCCAATCGCTCAATCTGTTGGATCAACACAGGCTCACCAAGCCAAATCCACACCACACTGCGATATGAGAGGAGAGAGGATAATCCTTGATTCAAGACAATTTAACTCCCAGGCACATGGGTAGCTAGACCATCTCTGTAAAAAGTTAAAAAATCATGAACAAAAAAGAAGAGCTTAAATGGTGCTGTCGCTGTTCATGCTCGCTTGCTCTGCCGTGGCGTGCACAGCGACAGTCCCACTCACTGTTCTGCTAAGTGTGTCTCACCCTCCTTTGAGACTCAGGTTCCATTCCATCTCACTTCATCACGAGCTCGACTGAAATCCCCCCCCCCCCCCCCCCCCCCCTCCGGCGATTCATCTTCATTTATCTGTTTGTTGTAGTCCGTCGATCTGCAAATATCTGAATGCCGTCAGCCATGGATGTTGCTCAATAACCGATCAACTGATCGACTATCGAAACCTGTCCACCATCTTGTCCGGCTTCCAATGTCTTCTCTTCTGTCATCCTTTGTCGATACTCCACATCAGCATATGCCTGTCCATCTCGTTGCCGCTCGCCTCTCCGTTTACTCGTGCAATGCCTTTCACAATGTAACCTGTTGCTCACAGATGACTCATCGCAAACAGGTTCAAGGCATGGGCTGACGGATGCATGGGATTACCCTCTATGTCAGACCCTAGGTAGAGCAGGAGTAGTGGTAGATGTAGATAGGCTGCGGAGGGTCAGGGGAGAGAGTGGCACCTCTCCCCTGGCCCTCTGCGTCATGCTTCTTTAGAGCATACCCCATTTTTTTCCATTTCCAACAGTCAACGTTGTCAACAAATCGTGGATTTCTTTGGTCATGGCCAGTGACATATGCCTGCTTTGGTTGGTCATTGTGCATGGTAGCCACATCGTGCCACTACTTCTTGAAGGTGTTTGCACCTGCTATTCACGAACTAGTATTCCCAAACCATTGTTTCCCCCTATGACCATTTGTGACTTGTATTATGATTTGTCAACGCTGACCACACGTAGTTAAATTCTTTGGTCATGGTCAGTGACACATGCATACTTTGGTTGTTCATTGTGCATGGTAGTCACACCGTGCCACTACCTATTGAAGGTCTTTGTACTTGCTAGTTGATGAAAGTATTACCAAACCATTATCCCTCCTTTAACCGTTTGTGAATCGTGTTATGAGTTGTCAACATTGACCACACATGGTGAGATTCGTTGCTCATGGTCAGTGACATATGCCTACTTTGGTTGGCCATTGTGCATGGTAGCCACAGTGTGCCACTAATTGTTAAAGGTCTTTGTACTTGCTAGTCAATAACTAGTATTCCAAAACCATGCTTTTCCCCCTATAACCATTTGTGACTCGTCTTCTGAGTTGTCAACGTTGACCACACATAGTGAAATTCTTTGGTCATGGTCAGTGACATATGCTTACTTTGGTTGGTCATTGTACATGGTGGCCACAACGTGCCACCACTTATTGAAAGTCTTTTTACTTGCTAGTCAATAATAGTATTCCCTTTGACTAGTTGTGACTCATGTTATGAGTTGTCAACGCTGACCACACATAGTAAAATTCTTCGGTCATGGTCAGTGACATATGCCTACTTTGGTTGGTCATTGTGCATGGTAGCCACACTGTGCCACTACGTATTGGAGGTCTTTGTACTTACTGTTCAATAACAAGTATTCACACATCATTGTTTCCCCCATGACCATTTGTGACTCCTATTAGGAGTAGTCAACTTTGACCACACACAATGACATTCTTTGGTCATGGTCAGTGACATGTGCCTACTTTGGTTGGTCAATGTGCATGGTAGCCACACCGTACTTATTGAAGGTCTTTGTAGTTGCAACTTGATGAATTTTATTTCCACATCATGTTTTCCCACTCTGAACATTTGTGACTTGTGTTATGCGCGGTCAATGTTGAATGCACATATTGGTATTCTCTGGTCATGTTCAGTGACATATGCGTACTTTGGTTGGTCATTGTGCATGGTAGCCACATCGTGCAACTAAAAAATGAAGGTTTCTCTATATGCTTGTAAATAACTAGTATTCCCAAACCATTGTCTTCCCCTCTGACCATTCGTGACTTATACTATTAGTTGTCAATGTTGACAACCCATAGTGAAATTCTTTGGTCATGGTCGGTGACATATGCCTGCTTTGGTTGGTTATTGTGCATGGTAGCCACACCGTGCCACTGCTTATTGCAGTTCTTTGTACTTTCTATTCAATACTAGAACTCCCAAACCATTTTTTCCTCCTTTTACCATTTGTGAGTAATGTTATGAGCTGTCAACGTTGACCAAACGTAGTGAAATCCTTTGGTCATGGTCATTGACATATGCCTACTTTAGTTGTTTATTGTGCATGGTAGTCACAACGAGCCACTATGGATTGAAGGTCTTTGTACTTTCTAGTCAATAACTATTATTCAAAAACAATTTTCTACCCCTCTTTCCATTTGTGACTTGTATGATGAGTTGTCAACGCTGACCACACATAGTGAAGTTCTTTGGTCATGGTCAGCTACAAATGCTTACTTTAGTTGATCATTGTGCATGGTAGCCACACCGTGCCACTGCTTACTGAAGGTATTTTTACTTTCTAGTCGATAACTAGTAATCCCAAATATTTTTCCCCTTCCGACCACTTGTGACTTGTACTATTAGTTGTCAATGTTGACCACAGAGAGTGAAATTCTTTGGTCATGGTCAGTGACATATGCCTACTCTGGTTGGTCATTGTGTATGTTAGCCAAACCGTGCCACTACTTATTGATTGTCTTTGTAATATCTAGCCAATGAATAGCATTCCCAAGCCATTGTTTCCCCCCTTGACCATTTTTGAATCATGTTATGTGTTGTCAATGTTCAGCACACCTAGTGAATCCTTTGGTCATGGTCAGTTACACATGCCTATTTTCGTTGGTTATTGTGCATGGTAGCCGAACCGTGCTACTACTTAATGAACACATTTGTACTTGCTCATTGATAACTAGTATTCCCAAACCATTTCCCCCCCCGTTTGACCACTTGTGACTCCTAGTATGATTTTTCAGCGCAAACCACCCATAGTGAAATGCTTTGGTCATGGTCAATGACATATGCCTGAATTGGTTGGTCATTGTGCATGGTAGTCACTTCCTGCCACTACATATTGAAGGTCTCTGTACTTTCTAGTTGATGACTAGAATTCCCAAACCATTACTTCCCCCTGTTACCATTGTGACTCATATTATGAGTTGTCAATATTGACTACACGTCGTGAAATTCTTTGGTCATGATCAGTGGCAGATACCTACTTTGGTTGGTCATTGTGAATGGCAGGCACACCGTGCCACTACTTATTGAAGGTCTCTGTAATTCCTAGAAAAAAAATAGAATTTCCAAACCATTGTTCCCCCCTCTGCCAATTTGACGCATGTTATGAGTTGTATATGTTGACCACACATAGTGATTGTTTTGTCACAGTCAGTCACATCTGCCTACTTTGGTTGGTCATTGTGCATGGTAGCCACACCGTGCCACTATGGATTGAAGTTCTTTGTACTTGCTAGTCAATATTAGTACTCACAAACCATTGTTTCCTCCTTTGGCCATTTGTGACTCGTGTTGTGAGTTGTCAACACTGACCACACATAGTGAAATTCTTTGGTCATGATCAGAGACATATGCCTATGTTGGTTGGTCACGGTTCATGGTAGCCACACCGTGCTACTACTTTTTTAAGGTCTTTGTAGTTTCTAGTTAATAACTAGTATTCACAAACCATTGTTTCCCCCTATGACCATTTGTGACTTGTTTTATGAGTTGTCAACGTTGACCAACAGATGGTGACATTCTTTGGTCATGGTCGGTGACATATTCCTACTTTGGTTGGCCATTGTGCATGGTAAGCACCACTGCTTATTGAAGGTCTTTGTACTTGCTAGTCAATAACTAGTATTCGAAAACCATCGCTCCCCCCTCTGACCATTTTTGACCAGAATTATGAGTTGTCAACGCTAACCACAGAGTTGTGCCAGAGTTTTGCCAGAGTTGTGCCAGCGTTGTGCCATAGTTTTCAGAGTTGTGCCTGATTTGTGCCAGAGTTGTGCCAGAGTTGTGCTAGAATTGTGCCAGAGTTGTGCCATAGTTGTGTCAGAGTTGTGCCCAAGGCGTGCTAGAGTCGTGCCAGTGCTATGCCAGAGTTGTGCCAGAGTTGTTCCATAGTTGTTCTAGAGGTGTGACACAGTCGTGCCAGAGTTGTGCCACAGTTGTGCCATAGTGGTGCCATGGTTGTGCCAAAGTTGTTCCAGAGTTGCGCCATAGTTGTGCCATAGTTGTACCATAGCATTGCCAGAGTTGTACCAGAGTTGTGCCAGGGTTGTGCTATAATTGTGCCAGAGTTGTGCCAAATTGTGCCAGAGTTGTGCCAGACTTTTGCCAGAGTTGTGCCAGAGTTTAGCCATAGTTGTGCCAGAGCTGTGCTGGATTTGCGCCACCGTTGTGCCATAGTTGTGCCATAGGTGTGCCAGAGTTGTGCCATTGTTGTGCCATAGTTGTGCCAGAGTCGTGCCAGAGTTGTACCATACGTTGCTAAAGTTGTGCAAGAGTTGTACCATAGTTGTGCAACGGTTGTGCCAGAGTTGTGCCAGAGTAGTGCCAGATTTGTACTAGGGTTGTGCCAGAATTCTGCCTGAGGCGTGCCAGAGTTGTGCCAGAGTTGTGCTTGAGTTGTGCCAGAGTTGTTCCATAGTTGTGCCAGAGTATTGCCAGATTTGTGCCAGAGGACTGCCAGGGTTGTGCCAGTGTTTTGGCAGAGTTATGCCAAATTGTGCCAGATTTGTGCCAGAGTTGTGCCAGAGTTGTGCTTGAGTTGTGCCAGAGTTGTTCCATAGTTGTGCCAGAGTATTGCCAGATTTGTGCCAGAGGACTGCCAGGGTTGTGCCAGTGTTTTGGCAGAGTTATGCCAAATTGTGCCAGATTTGTGCCAGAGTTGTGCCAGAGTTGCGCCAGAATTGAGCCAGAATTGAGCCAGAGTTGTGCCAGAGTTGTGCCAGAGCTGTACCAGAGTTGTGCCAAAGTTGTGCCAGAGTTGTGCCAGAGTTGCGCCAGAATTGAGCCAGAATTGAGCCAGAGTTGTGCCAGAGTTGTGCCAGAGCTGTACCAGAGTTGTGCCAAAGTTGTGCCAGAGTTGAGCCATGGTTGTGCCAGAGTTATGCCAGAGTAGCGCCACAGTTGCGTCATAGTTGTGCCATGGGTGTGCCAGAGTTGTTCCAGAGTTGTGGCATAGTTGTGCCAGAGTTGGGACAAAGTATTGCTGGAGTTGTGCCAAAGTTGTTCCAGATTTGTGCCAGGGATGTTCCATTTCCAGGCATTTCCAGGCATTGCCAGGCATTGCCCAGGCATTTTCAGGCATTGGGCAGGCATTGCCAAGCATTCCCAAGGCATTGCCAAGCATTGTCCAGGCATTTCTAGGTATTGCCAAGAATTTCCCAGGCATTGCCAGCGATTGCCTTGCCATTTTCGGGCATTGCCCATGAATTTCTATGCATTGCCCAGGCATTGCCAGGCATTGCACAGGCATTACCAGGCATTTATAGGCATTGCCCAAGCATTTCCAGGCATTGCCCAAGCATTGCCAAACATTGCTAGGTGTTACCAGGCATTGTCAGGCAATTTGCAAGCATTGCCTAGCATTTCCCATGCATCACCTAGCCATTGCCAGGAATTGCCTACGCGTTGCCAGGCATTGCCCAGGAATTGCGGGGCAATAACAAGCATTCCCAAGGCATTGCCAGGCATTCCCAAGGCATTTCGAGACATTGCCAGGTATTGCCACAAGTTGCCTAGGCATTGCCAAGCATTGCCCAGGTATTTACAGGAATTTTCTAGGCATTGCCAGGCATTTTCCAGGCATTTCCAGGCATTGCCAGACATTGCTAGGCGTTTCCCGGGCATTTCCAGACATTACTAGGCATTGTCCATGCATTGCCAGGAATTGTCCAACCATTGCAAGGCATTGCCAAGGCATTGTTAGGCATTGTCTAGACATTGCCAAGCATTGGCAGGGCATTGCCAAGCATTTAAAGGCATTTCCCAGACATTGCCAGGCATTGCCTGGGTATTGCCAGCATTGCCAGGCATTTCCATGCATTGTCCAGGCATTGCCCATGCATTGCCAGGTGTTGCCCAAGCATTGCCAGGAATTCCAAGGAATTCTCCAGGAATTGCGAGGCATTGGCCAGGCATTGCGAGGCATTGCCGAGAAATTGCCAGGCATTGTCTAGCCTTTTCCAGACATTGCCTGGCATTGCGAGGCATTTCCTTGGCATTGCCAGGCATTGCCAAGCATAGTCCACGCATTGCTAGGCATTTCCAGGCACTACCAAGCATTGCCCAGGCATCGACAGGAATTGAAGAGGAATTGCCGCCCATTGCCAGGCATTGCCCAGGCATCGCCAAGCATTTCTCAGGAATTGCCGGCCATTGCCACGCATTGCAAGGCATTGCCCAGGCATTGCCAGGCATTGCCCGAGCATTTCCAGGAATTGTCTAGGCATTGGCAAGAATTGTCCATGCATTGCCAGACATTGCCAAGAACAATGTAGCCAAGCATTGCCTCGGCATTGCTAGTCATTGCCCAAGCATTGTTAAGCATTGTCCAAGCATTGCCAGGCATTTCCCATGCATTTCCAGGCTTTGGCAGGCATTGTCCAAGCATTGCCAGGCATTGCCAGGCATGGCCATGCATTGCCAGGCATTGTCTAGGCATTATCAGGCATTTCCCAGGCATTTCTAGGCAATGCCTAGGCATTGAATGGCATTATCCAGGCATTTCCAGGCATTGCTCAGGCATTGCCAGGCATTTCAAGGCATTGCCAGGCATTTCCAGGCATTGCCATACATTATACAGCATTGCCAGGCATTGCCATGCCTTGCCCAGGCATTTCCAGGCAGTGTCAAGGCATTTCCAGGCATTTATTAGGCATTACCATGCATTTTCCAGGCATTACTAGGCTTTGCCAGGAATTCCCCATGCATTGCCAGGCATTGTCCAGGCATTGCCAGGCATTGCCTAGGCATTGACAGGCATTACCCAGGCATTGCCAAGCATAGTCAAGCATTTCTGGTCATTGCCGAGAAATTGCCACTCATTGCCATGCATTGCCACAAATTGCCAAACATTGCATAAGCATTGCTATGCATTGCCAGGCATTGCCAAGTATTGGCCACGTATTTCCATGAACGACCTTGGCATTGCGAGGCATTGCAAGGCATTGCAAGGCATTGCAAGGCATTGACATGCATTTCTCAGGCATTGTCGAGGAATTTCCAGGCATTGCCCAAGCATTGCCATACATTGCAATGCATTGCCATGCATTGCCCAGGCACTGCGAGGCATTGCCGAGGCATTGTCAGGCTTTGCCCATGCATTGTCTGGTATTGCCGCGCATTGCCCAAGCATTGCCAGGCGTTTCCAGGCATTACCCAAACATTGCCAAGCATTTCCAGGTATTGCTAGGCATTGCTAGGCATTGCTAGGCATTGCCTAGGCCTTGCAAGGCATTGCCAGGAATTACCCAGGCATTGTCAGGCATCTTTCAATCATTGCCAGGCGTTGCCAGGCATTTCCAGGGCATTACTAGGCATTTTCTAGGCATTGTCAGGCATTGTGAGGAATTTTCCAGGAATTGCTAGGAATTGCCCAGGCATTGCCAGACATTGCTAGGCATTGCTAGGTATTGCTAGGCATTGCCCAGGCATTACCAGACATTGCCCACGCATTGCCACGCATTCCGCGTCATTGCCAGGTATTGCACAGGTATTGCCAGGCTGCCTAGGGATTGCCAAGCATTGTCCAAGCATTGCCAGGCATTTCCAGGCATTGCCCAAGAATTGCCTGGCATTGCTCATGCATTGTCGAGGCATTGCCATGCATTTGCCCAAGCATTGTCCGGTATTGCCGAGACATTTTCAGGCATTGCTAGGTATTGCCAGGCATTGCCCATGAATTGCCAGGCATTGCCACACATTGCCTGGCATTGCCGGTGCATTGTTATGCATTGTCAAGGCATTTCCAGGCATTGTTCAGGCATTGCCAGGCATTGCTAGGCATTGCCCAGGCATTGCCAGGCATTTCCTGGGTATTGCCAGGCATTACCAGGCATTGTCAGGCATTGTCCACGCATTGCCGAGGCATTGCTAGGCATTACCCAAGCATTTTCAGGCATTTCCCAGACATGGCCAGGCATTCCTAGGAATTTCCCAAGCATTGCAAGGCATTGCCCAGGAATTTCCAAGCATTGCCCAGGCATTGCCAAGCATTGTTGAGGCTTTGCCAGGCATTGCTAGGCATTGCCAGGCATTTCAAGGCATTTCCAAGGCAGTGCGAGGAATTTTCCACGCATTTCCAGGCATTGAACAGATATTTCCAAGCATTGCCACGCATTGCCAGGCATAGCCAGGCATTGCCCTGGCATTGCCAGGCATTTCCCTGACATTGCCATCCATTACCAGGCATTGCCAGGCATTGCCCAGGCATCACTAGGCATTGCGCAGGCATTGCCGGCCATTACCATGCATTGCCAAGCATTGCCAAGGCATTGTCAAGCATTGCCTGGGCATAGCGAGGAATTATCCATGCTTTGCCAGGCATTGTTCAAGCATTGCCAGGCATTGCTAGGAATTGCCCAAGCATTGCTAGGCATTGCCCCGGCATTGCCAAGCATTGCCCAGGCATTGTCATGCATTGCTAGGCATTGCCTACGCATTGCCATGAGTTGCCCAGGCATTTCTAGGCATTACGAGGCATTACCCAGGCAGTTCCATGAATTCCCCAGGCATTGTAAAACATTGTCAGGAATTGCATAAGCTTTGCCAGGCACTGTCCAAGAATTTCCGGCCAATGCCTTGTCATTGTCCGGCATTGCCTAGGCATTGCTAGGCATTTCCTGGATTTGCCCAGGCATTGCCACACAGTAGCCATGCATTACCAGGCATTATTAGGCATTGTCCAGGCATTGCTAGGCATTACCCGAGCCTTTCTAGGCGTTGCCAGACATTGCTCAGGGATTGCCAAGCATTGCCCATGCATTACCAGGCATTCCCTAGGAATTGCCTGGCATTTCTAAATATTGCCAGGCATTGCCAGGCATTGCCCAGGCATCCCCAGGCATTGCCAGGCATTACGAGGCATTGCCTTAGCATTGCCAGATATCATCCATGCATTACCAGCTATTTCCAGGCATTGCACAGGCATTGCCAGGCATTGTCCAGGCATTGCCAGGCATTCGAAGCATTGCAAGGCATTGCTCAGGCATTGCCAGGCATTGCCTAGGCACTGCCAGGCATTGCCAGGCATTTCCTTGCATTGCCAGGTATTGCCAAGCTGTGAGAAGAATGGTATGAGCTGAATCAGGGACAACAGCAGTAGTCAGAAGCAATGGGGCATGCACCAGTAAGAAATACTGAAGACGAGAGCAAAGAGCTGTGAGTAAAGGCAAGGACTTAGTCGCAGAACCCCTATTGAGGAGTACCGGACCAAGGTAGAACAGAGAGGCAGACATTCGGTCAATGAGAGAAAGCTCGAGCGAACTGTGCGGGACTGCTGGGGCAAGTGACGCGCTGTCAAGAGCTGAGCAAAGGAACGAGAGTGATGGAGCGACGGCGCGCAAGACCGATAGTTGAGAGTGGATGGCGATGAAAGAATGAGCGAAGAGAAAGCAGGCCGAAGACACTGCGGCAAAGCCACGGAACCAAAGCCAAACAGGATGAAAATACTGGTCTGGATTAATGTAAGAGGGAATGGACATTCTCCAAACATGCAAGAAAAACAGAACAAACACCAAGCAACGGCTTCTTATGCGCTAGCCGGATGCACTCGTAGTGTCACCGCTTATTTGGGGATCACTCGGTAAGGTGGGCGTTGCTTGGTTCATAACCGACAACGGATCGTATAATATGTGACCAAGGTGGTTCATGCAGGAGCTGAACCGTTATTGAGAGTGCTCAGATTTTTCTGAGAGGAGGAATTACTGTGGTCATCGTCTTTATTTAGACACCCCGCTCTAAGATGACCACTATTAGTTTCCTACAGGGGAGACCCTTGAGGTGTAAGAGTCGAGAGGGTCAGTGGGACAGGAAGTAAGGTGACAGGAGGTCGTGGTGGTAGGGGAGGAATCAGATCTAGGGTGATCTGCTGGTGGCTGTTGGCAAAGAGATGATAGAGACAATGGCCTTGAGTACATCGCTCCTCGATGGTTGTAAAAACCTCATGCAGCGTGTCCTCACTGGAAGTGTAGGACTCTAGGATGTCATGGAGTGCTACATCCGTGGTGAGGTAAATGAGGCCTGGGATTAGTTCCTCAACTTGAAACCTGTAATTCTAGTAATTTTCCAAGGAGACTGTAGTGGGAAAGCATGCTTGAGTTTGCACAATAAAAGGGTGGAAGTGTAGGATATCCTCAAAGCTGGTGTGATTAGGGTTGGTGCAGCGCAACACATCCTGCCAAAGAAAATTCTAGCCAGTGTAGTTAAGTTGGCCCTGCTCATTGAAGTGAAGAATGCGTGAGGTGGGGATAAGAGTTGCAAGGAAGGAGAGGGCCTCTTGGGCCCAGGGAGTCGTGATTGCATAAGAAATGGATGTGAATTGTGAAGGAGACACGTCAATGTTGTGTGGTGATGCTGTTGAAAGGATGATTGTGAGATGGACGTAGAGGCGAGCTCTCCTTTGCCGAAGAAGAAATCTGCTTGAACGTAGGTCACCGCAAGATTGACAGTGTGATTGGAAGGCTCCTAGTGCTGAACTGAGGAGGATAGCAGATGATAGACGGAGAGCGGCTGATGGGTGATGAAGTGGGTGCAAGGCCAAGCCACGTGCACAGATGAGAGGATTAGCATTGGTGCAGGTCATTGTGAAATGGGCGGTTTGACCGGGCGGATCTAGGTGCCGAGCGAGGGATGTTGAGGAAAACTGAAGATTTGTAGAGGATGATGACTTGGCCACAGGGATAAGACTTCGTGCGCTGCTGATGATAGAGGGGTAGAATGCAGCAAGGAGAAGGCGGAAGCCGATGCGCCACAAGAAATCTACGATTGACGTGGGTGTAGACCGTTGTACGATCTGTAGCTGGCAAATGCATGTCCTTGTGCTGGTCACAAAGCAGATTCTGGGTGCAGGAACGAGCCGCGTGTGCTGCGAAGAGTTGGCATGGGCGCACATCACTGCAAGATTGGCGGTTCAACCAGGCAAATCCTTCTGTTGAGCAGATGATGATGATGAAAGCAGCAGAGTACTTAGGAAGCTTGGGCAAAGGGGCGGAACGTTGTGCGTGGTAGATGATTGAAGCTGATGATGAAGAGGATGGTGACGAGGAAGATAAGAACGACAATGATGGAGCAGATAAGGATGATGAGAGAAGAGAGCGGAAGATGCTGTGAAGGAGGCTTAGGAAGTTGCTACTGCTGACGAGAACGGATGGAAGAGATGCGAGTGAAGAGGGGGAGATTTCAGATGCCGATGAAGCAGGGAGTTCCTCTGATGTTAGGAGAGTGACGGCTTGTGTCCCCAGTTGGCTCAAGACTGGTGAGCAGGAAGACTGGTGATGTCTGATATCTTGACTCCAAGAGGAGTTCTGCTATAGCGAGGGTGGTCCAAGAGAAGCAGAGATTTCTGTGTACGTCAGGAGAGTGATGACTTGCTCCCTAGTTGGCCTGAGACTGACGGACAGGAAGACTGGTGGTGTCCAATGTCCTGAAGATGAGCGGTGCTCTGCTGCTGCTGAGGACGAGGAGGAGGTGGCGCAAAAGGGCGGCTTGAGAGAGTGATGCGGAACAGGGGAGATGACAATGGCAGAGGATGGCGGTGATTATCTTGAAGCTGATGGAGTAGAGAAGGATTATTGCAGAAGTTGGATACGAGCATGATAGAGAAGGCGATGCGGGAGGCGGAGGTGGAGGCAGAGATGAGACCGTGCCACATGGTCACAAAGGTTGCCAAAATTGGTGGAAAGGAGAGTATGAACGGGATGTTGTGAGAGCTTCAGGGAAGAGGTTTGCAGAGCAAATAGGGGCGGAGAGATGAAGATGGCTTAACGGCAGGAAGCTTTGAGGAAGAAGGCCACAGGGCGCGAATCTTTTGGATTCTGGACAGTTGAGGTGCACCGGACGTTGCCACGGGCATGCAGTTGGATGCAGGGCTTGAGAACAGCAATGAGAGCTGCCAGGGTGGGATAAGCAGTCAAGAAAATGCTGCTGACGTCAGTTGCGGGTGAAGGAGAGGAAGTGCAAGCGAGCAGGATCGTGGGAGACTGGGTGCACACGATCTGCCATGTGCAATTACAGGGAGGATCGAGGTTGTGAATGCGGCGATAGAAGGCAGGTCAGAATGACAGAGGTGGCGTAGGCAGCGACAGACAATGGCAAAGGAAGTGTGGCCAGCAGGGGACGGCGATGATGGTGAGAAAGCGATGACGTGGTTTAGAAGAACCAGGTAATGTTGCCTGGTGCTCTCGTACCGTGCAGGAAGAAAGGATTAAGCTGAACGAGTGATAGCAGAATCATGCTGAAGCAATCGGGCATGCACTAGTAAAAATGACTGAAGGCGAGAGCGAAAATCTTTGAGTAGAGGCAAGGAGTTAGTCGTGGAACTCGCATTGAGGAGTAGCAGACAAAGATAGAATGGAGAGGTAGACAGGTGGCCAGTGAGAGAAAGCAGGAGCAAAGTGTGTGAGACTGCTGGGGCAAGTGATGCGCAAAAGAAAGGTAAGCAAAGGAATGAGAGTGATGGAGCGAAGGAGTGCGAGACCGAGAGTTGAGAGTGGATGGTGATGGAAGGATGACCAATAAGCAAGCAGGACAAAGACACGGCGGCAAAGCCGCAGAACCAAAGGAAAACAGGATGGAAAGAGTGTTCTGGGTTAAACTAGGGAGGAATGACCATCCTCCATGTACGCAAGTAGAACAGGAAAAACGCCAATCAACGGCTTCTTATGGGCTAGCTGGATGCGCTCGTAGTATCACCACTTCTTTGGAGATCACTCGGTAAGGTGTCCGTTGGTCAGGTTATGACCGACAATGGATCGTGACACTTTTGACCAAGGTGGTTGTTCCGGAGCTGAACCATTATTGAGAATGCTCAGTTTTTAAAGAAAAGGAAGAATTGTGGTCATCTTCTATATTTCCACACAGGCACTGTCGAAGAATTGCCAGACATTGCCCAGGCATTTTCAAGCATTGCCCATGCATTGCCAGGCATTTCCATACATTGCTCAGGCCTTTCCAAGCATTGCACAGGCATTTCCAGGAATTTTCCAGGCATTCGTAGGCATTGCCAAGCATTTCCAGGTATTGCCAGGCATTGTGAGGCATTGCCCAGGCATTGCCAGGCATTGCCTAGGCATTGCCAGGCATTGCCCACGCTTTGTGAGGTATTTCCAGGCATTTCCGGGCATTGCCACACATTGCAAGGCATTGCCCGGGGATTGCCATGTTGGCTTGAGGGTGAGTGTTCACCCTGGAAGGTCCCCATCCTGGAGGGCCCCCAGCAGTGGCTGGTTCACACCACCAACTGTTTCTGAAGAGACTGAAACTGTGAAGGCAACTGGTTCCAATGATGGCCGAAATGTGGTCATAGAGTGTGGCAATAGTTTGGACCTTAATTTATTGGGAATTGTCAGCTAGTGAGCTAACACCTCTGGCAGAGAAGCCACGAAACCAAAAAGCTCACAAAGGTTTTTAGGCCTTCTTCCTTTGTTGACATGTGTCATGCACCCTAAACTTAATGAGGCATACACTTCACCTTCAAGAGTACTAACTCCTTAGCATTACATCTCAAGAAGACCTCAAGTTGTCAATACACAAGAGAGCATCAAGCAAGGATTAATTGATCAGCATGCAATACAAGTCCCTTTATAGCTGTATGTCCAGTCCTAGAACTCAAAAGCACATTCCTGGGAAGTGGTCTGAACCAGCCACATCACCAATAGACTTGCACTGTGGACTTGACACATGAGCATCCTAGTGTCAAGGTGATTTACCAACCATGTAGCGTCCAAGAAGCTACAGAATTTCTTTCTTGGAAGCTTCCATAGAAACCAAGATGTGCATGGGGTCAGGATCAAACTCATGACCTCTTACTTGGCCAAATCAACAAAATGGCCAAGGTACCCACATGGTGTACTCACAGGTCATATCTCACACGAGACGGAGCATAGTTGAGTTACTCTACGACAGATCCCGGGGTCATACGTCCACAAGGGGCAGAGCATTCCAGATCCGTCCTACAACATTGAAAAGGGGCAAAAACATTCAACAAATCTCTCCCTTACACCTTGCGTCAGTGACCATCATCATTTGTCATCACTTGCATTGACCATGCCGATACCTTGCCTGCCCGCCTGGTGGAGATCCTTGTCCTGTGTCTTTGTAAGCATGTCAGCCCGGTTCAGCTTTGTACCGACATACTCAAGCTCCAATGTTTGCTTATAGACCAAGTCTCGAGCATAGTGGTAGCGGATCTCAATGTGCTTTGTCCGCCTGGACAGGACGGGTTCTTGGACATATCAATCGCGCTCATATTATCAATCTTGGTGACTGTTGCTGTTGCATCTCTTTACATACCTTAGCCAAGGCGATGTATTCAGCTTCAGCTGTTGACAAAGAGACACATTCTTGCTTGCGACTTGCCCAACTGACTGCACCTCCATTCAGCATACACACGAAGCCAGAGGTAGATTTTCTGTCAATGATGTTCCCTCTCCAATCAGCATCAGTGTAGCACATGAGACGGAGTGACGCGGATCCAGCAATGCCTCCAAACTGGAGCTCCACGTGTCGCATCCCCTGAAGGTAGCGCATGATGCGCTTGTTTTGTCTACACACCTTGCCCTCGGGAGCATCAACCCCCTCCGTAACCTCCATCGGTACCTCCTTGTCAAGTTTGTCATCAAAGAAGGCTGTCTTGACATCCATCTGGTGGACCTCCATGTTCTTGGCAGTAGCAATGGCGAGCATTGACCGGATAGAGGCAAATTTCATGACTGGAGCAAAGGTCTCTGTTGGCCTGAGGGTGAGTGTGCACCCTGGAGGGTCCCTAGCAGTGGCTGATTCACACCACCAACTGTTTTTGGAGAGACTGAAACTATGGAGGCAACTGGTTCCAAGGATGGAAAAAATCTGGTCAGAGAGTGAGGCAATAGTTTTGGCCTGAATTAACTGGGAATGAACTCTTGATCAAGGCTCACAAGCAGTGGAATTTTATAGCCACTGATCTAAGCTTTCCAGAACACCAAAACATGCCAGATTTGGAGATTCCTAGCAGATTCTATGGCTTCAAGAGTGGCCCTTGGTAGGCTGTCCTTTTCCCACCTAGGAAGGCATCTCTTCCTTCCTCTAGAAGCTTCTGCCCCTTCCTAGATTTCTCAGCTTGCTTCTAGGAGGAGGGAAGGTATCCAGAAGACCAAGACACACCTAGATGCATTGTAGAACAAGTCACCCCTTCTAGAAGGTGTGCCACCTTCCTGGACCCTCACCTGGCCTTCTAGAACCTTAAGGAGGAATCCTAGAGGTTGAGCTAGCCTCCTGGCATCTATTTTCCACCTCCCTTGAGGCAGGGAAGAAATTGATCTTGTGGGATTTGAACCCGGGTTCCTGCCTCAAGATGTGGACACCATTAACCACTAAGCCACCTTGGCTTGTCTTTTTGGTGTTCCTTTTTGGAGTCACTCCTGCCATGGTGAGGAGCATTACTCCAACAGTCTCATCGTACTTTGCGCCAGGCCGTTGGGAGAACCCTTTGCTACCACCTGTGTCTTGTACTTGTCTATCTTGCCATCTTGTTTTCTTTTTACTTTCACCACCCACTTGGATCCCACAATGTGAGCCCTGACAGGTCTGTCCACCAACACCAATGTCCCATTCTCCTTGATGGAGCTGAGTTCACTGCAAATTACTTCGTCCCACTCCGCTTTGTTAGGCCGAGTGAGTGCCTTTGCGACAGACATTGGCTCCTCTTGAACCAAGAATGAGTAGTTGAAGCCTGTCCATTAGGTACTTTGAGGCGTGAACTACTCCTTGAACCTGCTGGCTGGTGCTGTTGATGTGGAGGCTGGGGGTCTAGTTCGTCGTTGATGATGGGATAGACATCCTCCTCATGTTCTAGAGGATCGGATACGTTGCAATCAAGAGTCTGATTCCTCTGAATCATCTTCATGAGCTCCTCTCCCTGTTGCACCACCCATCTCATGCCAATGTGCTGATGCTTCGACTCCCTCCTCAAGGAGAGTAAGCCACTCTCCCTGTTTTGGAGTGTTCTCAAGTTTGAGAATCTCTCCCTTACTTGAAGACCTTTCGTGGAAATCCACGCCTTTGCTGCAGACAACCTTCTTGGCTCCTTGGTTCCACATTTGATAAGCTTTGTGGGCAGTGTGATAGCTGATGAAAACACACTTTTGCGCTCTTGCATCGAGCCTTCCAGGGCCCCCACCGGCCTGGTCCTTGGCAAATCCGGTGCAACTGAACACCTTGAGATGGGAGGCATCCGGCTTCCTGCCTGACCATGCTTCTTGAGGCGTCTTCAGATGCTGTTTTTGCTTCTTCTTGCCTCTCCTTTGTAGAGCTACTGCAGGTGTGAGGTTCACAAGATCAGTAGCCGTACGTGCTGCTTCTGCCCAGAACCTAGAAGGCAGCTTGGCGTCAAAGAGTATGTACCTTGTCATGCCCATGAGGGTGTGGTTCATCCTCTCTGCTATGCCATTGGTTTGAGGTGAGTAGGGGGTAGTCTTTTGGTATTCAGTACCCTGTAACTTGAGCCACTCCCTGCAGGTTTCGTACTCTCCCCCATTGTCTGTCCTGAATTCCTTCACCTTCTTTCCACTCTATCACTCAACCATAGCAACAAAGGCCTGCAGGTTCTCCTTCACCTCACTTTTCTTTTTGAGAAAGTGTGTGGAGAATTTGTGGCTGTTGTCATCGATGCATGTGAGGAAACACTTATTGCCTCCATTTGACGATATGCGAAAGGCACTACACACGTTAGAGTGGACGAGATCAAGAGATGCGAGAGTAGGTGTGCCATTGTGCTTGACGGGTTCCTTTTCGTCTTGCCTTGAAGGCATGGCTCACACATGATCCCAGCTCCCTCCGCCTCATCACCTAGCTCCATCCCACACACTAGCTCTTGCTTTTCCATGAGCTCCAAAGTGCGATGAGCCACGTGCCCAAAGCACCTGTGCTACAGGTTCTTGGAGGATGTGCACAGGGTAGAACAGTCCCAGTGGTTGCATTTGCTTATGGTTTGTTGACGAAACATCTGCTGCCAATGCTTCTGCTGCTCCAACATGTCCTTCCTCGTCTGAGTCGACATCGTTGCTCTCCTCATCATCACTCTCGACTGAAGATTTAGCTGTTGAAGTTGTTGTTTTGGTCTGCAAGACGTAGAGTCCATCAATGCGAGGAATCTGTGTGACAACCATCTTGGCAGAGTAAGAGATGTTGATGTCCTTGGTAGGGACTATCACTGCTTCCTTCTTTGTAAACACAACTGTCATGCCATGGTCAGTTATCTCAGAGACGAAGAGCATGTTGGCTGTGAAGGAGGGCAAGTAGACCACCCCTCTAGCTTGAGGTCAGAATCTCCACCGTTGACACCCACTGTGACCAGCTTGCCACCAATCCCCTGAGTTGCCTCAACCCTGCCGTTGGTAACTCTGAAGTTCTTATTGCATGGAGCAAGAGAGATGAAGTCTCTCTTCTTGTAAGTGGTGTGCTCGTTTGTGCCCGAGTCAAGGCCATAGGCTCCTGGCCTGAGTATCGCCCTCCCTTTGTTTGAGGCACACTCGGCCATCAAGCTTGTGGGATCCTTCCCAGCATTTCCCCCTTGCCACTCATCCCTGTGTCCTCCCTCTCTCGGGTACACGGCACTCTCCAGCCTAGTGTCAAGCTTTGCCATAGTTATGGCAGTTTCCTTGGCGCTTTGCACCCATTCCACTGTTGCTAGTGTTGTTTTTCCCCTTGTACCCAGAGGAGGTATTGCGGAAGGTGTCGCTGCTCCGTGAGACAAAGGCAGCCATGTTTGCTTCACTGCTGCTACGACGTATGGTTTGATTCTGCACATACTCAGAGATGGTGGTGTAGGAAACTTGATCTTCAGTCCACCCCCTGATCACCGCTATCATGGGGCCCCAGATTTCCGGCAGCGTCATCAGAAAAATCATGGCCTGCATATTGGATTTCAGGTCCCACCCCATGCCGGCGGCTTGTTGTAAGAGCTTCTCAAACTTCTGCATAAAGGAAAAGACATCCTCCCCTTCACCAAGCCTCATGCTAATGAGGTTTTGTAGAATGAAGAGACGGTTGGCAAGTGAGGAGGACTGAAACACCTTGCCGTGTTTGGCCTATGTCGTGGCTGTCACTGCACAACCACTGATGGGTGAGGCTGGTTGCAGTTGGAATCGGTGGTAGAATGCTACCGGACACAGACTTTGCTGAACATAGTTGAGGACTTTGTGGGTCCACATGTTGCACAAAGATTTTGTCTCACTCAGAAAGCCTGTCATGAGCCGTATGCGTACGGTCATTTCCAAAGGTCGATGCAGCTACCGAGGACTGGCATCAAACTTTTAGCTATCGGTGCTTCACGTTGATTAGTGGAAGGTTGTTGGTTGAAACAATATCATCCGATTATTGGTGTGCTGAGTGGGACCTGCTAAGTTAATTGAACACGAGGTGAAGGAACCCCATCCGGATGGATAAACATGGAGGGTCGAGTTGGACTGCCTTGACAACGTTCCAGGCGAAAATCCCACGGAAATCACTTGCGAGAATGATGGTTGAACTCGTTCAACCATTGATTCCAACCACAACCAGCCTCACCCGATGTGTGAAAGGAATTGTTGGTCATCAAGATGGAGCCGGTGTTGTCCTCTTGCACCACCGTAGGCTCCTGCTGCGGCACACCTAGCTCCCCCAGCAACCTGCAGAGCCACACTGCCTCCTTGACCGCCTCGGCCAGCGCGATGTACTGTGCTTCCACTGTGGAGGTGGCGACGCAGGCCTGTTTCCTGCCAAACTAGGAGACCGTTGCATCAGCAAGGAAGAACACGTAGCCGGATGTGGACTTCCACTTGACCACATCCCCAGCGTAGTCTGCATCCGTGTAGCAGACCAGAGGTAAAGGGTCCGCCCGCCCTTTGCTGTCAAACCTGAGGCGCGCGTGCCACGTCGCTTGCATGTAGCGGAGGATGCGCTTGACTGCCTGCCAGTGTAGTGGCCCTTGATCGGCCACGTACCTGCTCACTTGGCCCACCGCGTAGGCCAGGTCCGGTTGAGTCGCCACCATGGCCTACATTAGGCTACCCACCGCCGATTGGTAGGGCACCCCTGCCATATCCTCCCGCTCTTCTTCTTTCTGCAACGCCATTGACGCACTTAGTTCAGAGGTCGTGGAGATCGGACTGCACCCTGGTTTGCAGTCTTCCATGCCGTACCGCTTCAGCACCTCGGCCACGTGTTTGGCCTGTCCCAGCTCAAGCATGCGCATCCTCCGGTTCCGCGTAATGCTCACCCCGAGGTAGAACTCCAGCTCCCCCATGTCCGACATCTGGAACCTGCTGCTCAGCTACTCTTTCAGCTGCTGTAGGCTTGGCAGGTCTGAGGAGCACAAGATCAGATCGTCCATGTAGAGTGTGACAATCTGATATAGCTTCTTGCTGTGCCACACGTACACGCTGTGATCCGCCTCACAACGCTTGAAGCCACGTTGTTCCATGAAGCTATCCATCTGTTGGTACCAGCATTGAGGCGATTGTTTTAGCCCGTACAAGGACTTCCGCAGTTTGCACACCTTACCCTCCGGCACCTCCACCCCCTCCGGCACCTCTATGAAGATTTTTTGTCGATGATGCCATTGAGGAAGGCCGTCTTTACGCCCATCTGGTGGAGCTCCATGTCCTTCGTGGCTACCACCGCAAGGAGCGCCCGGATGCTTGTGAACTTGGCAACGGGGGCGAACGTCTCATCGTAGTACTCGTCCACGTGACACTGTGCGTAGCCCTTCACCACGAGCCACATCTTGTACTTGTCCACCACACCTTCGTTCATGAAATTGGTCTTGAAAACCCATTTGGAGCCGATGACCTTGGCGTCTTTTGGCCTGTGAACCAGCTGCCACGTGTCATTCTTAGCAATGGACGCCAACTCCAACTTTATGGCGGCATCCCACTGCTTGACCTCCGGCTGCGCAAGAGCCTCTTGCATGGTCGTAGGCTCCATTTATGCAGCCAGCATGCACCGCATCATGCCGATCCATCAAACGGTGCCTGCGTCAAAACGCTTCCCCGCACTCCGCTGCTTCCCGCTACGGCGCGACAGTTTTGGTGGCGTCTCGTCGCTCTACTACGATCCTTCCGACTCTGCTCGCTCCAGTGAATCATCGACCAGACGACTCCCCAAGGATCTCTCTTGTTCCGGCAAATCATTGACCGAACGGACGGCGAGTTGGAAGGATTTTTCTCCGACGCCCGACGCAAACTCCGCCGGGAGTGCGCGCTTTGGCACCCGCGGTGCCTCCTTCGACGGATCATTCCGCCGGATCTCTAGCCAAGCTGCATCATTGTCGGAGTCCTCTGCGTTGGCTGCTGCACCTGGTGCACCGCCACACTCTGATGCCGCATCATCGACATTCGCCTCCGCCGGCTCCTCCTCGTAGTCAAGGAGCTGGAACCACTCCCCCTGTTTTGGAGTGTTCCCCACGCTCATGTCGTTGCTGCTGCTGATGAAGCTCTACTGCTCGTCAAACTCAACATCACGACTACGGATGATCTCTTGCGTGCGCTGGTCCCAGAGCCGGTATGCCTTTTGCGCGCTCTTGTAGCCGAGGAACATGCACGGCTTCACCCGTGGTTCCAGCTTGCTGTCGCGTCGTTGCGCCGCCTGCACCATCGCTGCGCCTTGCACCCGAACACCTTTAGGTGCACCACGTTTGGCTTGCGACCGCTGCAAACCTCCTACGGCGTCTTCCACCCGCCCTTGCCCTTCAGCACCGCTGTTGGGGTGAGGTTGATGGTGTAGTTCGCTGTACGCACAGCCTCCGCCCAAAACCCTCGCGGTAACCCCGCATCCACAAGCATGGTCCGCACCATATTGAGGAGCGCCTGATTTGCCTGCTCCGCCACTCCGTTGGACTGTGGCAAGTACGGCGTAGTGGGTTCCCACTTGATGCCCTTCTGCTACATCCACCCGCTGCAGCCAACGTACTCTCCGCCATTGTCGCTACGTAGCGCTCTAAACCTTTTGGCCAGTCTGCCTCTCCACCGCTGCGACGTACTCCTTCAGCAGGTCCAGGACCTCGCCTTTCTGCGTCATGAAGTACACGTAGAGTATTCTGCTGCAGTCATCAATGAAGGTGAAGAAGCATCTCAAGCCGTTGTTTGACGGTTTTTTGAATGGTCCGCACACGTTGCTATGCACGACCTCCAGCAGGCCCTTTGCGCAAGCCTCGTTCTCGTTGAACAGCTTGCACCTCGCCTTGCCCAAAATGCAAGGCTTGTAATTTTTGTGCGCTGTTGTATCTGCTGCCGCGTCTGCACCGTCAATGATGAGGCCACGCACCATGTCGCGCTTTGCCATCTCCTTAACGGTTGCGGGCGCCGAATTCCCCGACCGTCGGTGCAAGAGCTCCAAATCAGCGCTTCCTCCCTTGGCCATGTTGACAACGCGCTCTTGCGAGTCCACTGAGTCGGATGCCGTGGGGACCACCTTGGTCTCCACGATCTACAGACCTCCCTTGAGCTTTGCCTCCAACACGACCTCGCCGTCGCCGTTGATGCGCACCACTGCGCCTTTCCTGCGGAAGAGCACCTCATACCCCTTATCCGTCAAGCGACTGACACTCAAGATGTCAGCTAGGCCGGGGACGTGCTGCACATCACGAATTGTGCACAACTCCTTCTTACTGTCCACCACAACTTCCACCTCCACGTCGCCTTGGCCGGCGGACGGCCAAGGCGACGTGGCCGTCGGCCACGTCGCCTTTGCGACCACCATCAACTTGGAGGACTTCTTATAGGTGACGAAACCCACCTTCTTGACTTGGGTGTGCTCCTCGGCCCCGGAATCCAGGCACCGCCTGTCGGCCTTCTTGAGGAAGTGGTTCTTGTTGCCGTTGAGGAGCGACCTGCCCTTGGTGTTTTTGCCGCCGGTCTTCGCCTCCTCCGGGCACTCACGGGCCCAATGGCCCTCCTTGCTGCAGTTGCGGCACGCACCTTTCCTGGCCCCCTTCCTGCCGCCGCCCTTTCCACCGCCTCCTTTGTCCCCGGTTCTGCCACCACGCGTTTTGGTGACGAGGCTGATGAGGAAGACAAGGAATCCCCGCAGCTCCATTGCTGCACCTCGTTGGGGATGTACTTTACGACCGCGCCATAGGTGAGCTTGTCCTCCGACCATCGTCCAAGGACGGTGATGACTGGACCCTGACTGACAGGTAGGGCCATGAGGAGGGCCATCGCCTGCAGTTGCGTGTCGATCTTCCACCCCATGTGGTTGCATTGCGAGGCAAGCGACTTGATCTGCTGCATGGCGGAGATGACATCATCTCCCTCCTTGATTCTCACCATGAGGAGCCGATTCAATACAAAGATTTTGTTCACAAGCAACTTGGATTGGTGGATGGCATAGAGCTTTTGCCAAGCTTCGGCTGCTAGCTTGTAGCCTTGAAAGTAGCCCCAGTGCTACTTGGCTGTCCCGGAAACTAGGAGCATGAGCGCCTCCATGTTCTTCTTTTCGAAGGCCTGCTTCTTTGCGTCCGCATCAGTCGCCTCCACGAGCACCTCCTTTCCCAACATGACGTCCAGCAACCTCTTATGAGAGAGGTGTGGCTTGAACTGCCACCTCCATGGCCCAAAGCCTGGGCCGCCTGCATACTTCTGAATGGGCTGCGTCTCCTTCTGCGCCATGTGTGCAGCTGCTACTCCGACGTGCTCTCAGAACTTCACGGCGACATCCACGATGACGGTCCCGTGCGCTACGGAAGATGTGAACGTTGGAGGCTATGAGTCCCGTGGGCCCATAACCCTTTGTCAGGAGGAGTCCGCATGGTACGGTCCGGAAGTTTGTATGATTGTCTCTAGTGGTTCACTTCTTCTGTTTTGGGAGAATCCAAGACTGAACGTGAGCTTTCTGGTTGCCTCACGCTATGTGAGCAGGCATTTAGAGACAGTCACTTTCTGCAAAGTGAATAACACGATTTTGCATTAGTTTTTTTGTACATGCACAAGATCACAACATTTATAGCGCTAGTTACGAGCTTTCCAAAGCACCAAACCGTGCGCGATTCAGCCAAGCGTAGCCCAAGTTACGCTTGTCGAAGCGCAGGTCTCACCCACCACAGAAGCCTGATGTCGCCACTCGCCGTGGCGCCTTCCTTCACGTGCGAAGTGCCTTTCCCAAGGCGCAGATCCCTTTGTACGTGATGTATGGGTCCCTTGTGCTGTGTCCACGCACCTTCCCCACTTTTGGGTCAAGTTTGGTGATGGGGTGTGACGAGGTTTGAAACCCGTCCGTGGACCTGCAGTCAGAATTTTGACGAAGTCCTAGACTAACAAAATGTGCTACTGAGTTTCGGACACCGAGCCATGATTTTGGCTGTGTCCCTCAGGAACAAACTGTACTACAGGATCCGGTGGATGATCCAGCTGATCAGGTGGATTATCCACCGGACGCCTTGGCAGGCCTTCCGAAGCAATTTCTCCATATGGTATTTTTGTTACTCAAACCGGTCGATTATCCACCGGATTTCGAGTCGCAGCCGGCTCCCAGAGCCGCTGCGCACACCCCAACTTTGAAAGGCCATATCTCCCTCGATACTTGTCCGTTGCTGACGAAACAACTTCCGTCGGATTTAGAAACTCGTCACATTTACGGTGAAATCATCCATTTTAGGGTAAGAGCAATCCTTGAGTTGTCAGATCCTCCAACGTGGAGTTTCCACTTTCTGGCGGCTCGTTGGCGCCTCCCGGCGCTGCACTTGGACATGTAGAGGGGAAATGTTTTCAATAGTATGGAGTTGTGTGGAGTTGTGCTGATTTGTACGGAGTTTTATGGAGTTGTATGGAGTTGAACAAAGCTTTACAGAGCTGTACAGAGTTTTAAGGAGTCAGTCAAAGTTTTATGGATTTTACCATGTTGTACGATTTACATGGAGTTGTACAGTATTACACGGTGTTATGCGGAATTGTATGGACCTATACAGATTATAACAGAATCGTTCAGGGTTATACAGAGTTGTACAGAGGTGTACGGAGCTGTACAGAGTTATGGAGAGTCTTATAGAGTTGTACACGATTGTACAGAGTTGTAAAACGTTGTACATAGTCCTTTGGAGTTGAATAGAGTTATACAAATGAATATGGATTTGTATCAATGTGTACAGAGTTCTACGGAGATGTATGGTTTACGGAAGTGTAAAGTGTTTCATGGTGTTTTACGGAGTTGTGCAGTTTTTAGGAAGTTGTAAACATTTATACGGAGTTATACAATTTTATGCAGTGTTATACGGAGTTGTACAGAGTTGTACGGAAGTGTAAGGAACATTTTATAGCTTTATAAAGATGTACAAAGCTGTATGGAGTTGTAAGAATTCTTATGGAGTTGTACGGAGTTGTACGGAGTGGTATGGAGTTTTACGGAGCTATACAGAGTTGTACAAAGTTGTGTGGAGTTATACAGAGTCATACAGGTTCTTTTAGATTTATATGGAGTTGCACAAAGCTGTACAAATTTGTAAGGAGTTGATAGAGATGTACAGAATTTTTAAGGTTCTTGCAAAGTTTTTTGGAGCTATATGGAGTTGTGCAGAGTTCTGTACAAGTGTATGGAGTTGTACCGTTTACTTCAGAGTTGTACGGAGTTCTTCGGAGGTGTGAGGAGTTTTATGGACTCATACAGAGTTTTACAAAGTTGTTGGGAGTTGTACAGAGATGTATATGTTGTCCGGAGAAAAACAGAGTTTTTCAGATTTGTATAGAGTTTTATGGAATTTATCGGAGTTGCAATGAGTTATACAGATATGTAGGGAGTTGTAGAGATTTGTACAGAGTCGTGCGGAGCTGAACACAGTTATACGGAGTTGTGCACAGCTGTACAGAGTTGACGGTTTTTATACTTCCTTGTCAAATTCTAGTATGAATACACTTTGATTGCCCTCCATGTCAATAAATCACATGTGCTGTAATTCTTCAATGGCTCAATGCTGTGGTCATGGCCAATGACATGCCAACTTTGGCCGGGTTTATGCATTATAGCCACGCCATCCCACTATTTATTCAAGGTCTTCATACTTGCTAGCCCAAGTCTAGTATTCCTGCGCTATGATGACTCCATCTGACTATTTCTTTCTCATGCTATGATATGTCAAGGCTCAAAACACATGATTTATTGTTGTGGTCATGTCAGTGACATGTGCCCGCTTCAGCCCGTCACTGTGTGGGATAGCCCCACATTGCAACTAGTACTTGCTAGCCCATGCTTAGTATGCTGCAATTTGATTGACCCTTCTGGTTGTTTCTCAACCGTCATATGAGCTGTCAAAATTGACTTCCTATGGTGTCATGTTGTGGCACATGCCCACTTTTCCCAGTCATGAAGCATGGTATCCACACTGCTTGAATAATTCTTGAAGACTTTGATGCTTGCACGGACATGCCTAGTTTTCCTTAACTTTGATTATCCCCTCTAACTGGTCCCAACTTCTAGTTGGGACCACCCTCTAACGTTGACCATACTTCTAGAATTTCATGGTCATAGGCAGTGACATGTACCTACTTTGGCTTGTCCTTGCATATAATAACCACAATGTGCTACTAGTTTTAGGAGGTTTTTATACTTTCTCTCCCATGCTTAGGTATCTTGAAATCTCAATGTCTCCTCATCCATTTATGACTCATGCTATGGAATGTAAACGTTGATCACACATGGTGTAATGTTGTGGTCATGGTAGGTGGCATATGCCAATATTGGCTGGTCATTGTGCATGATACCCACATGGAGGAACTAGATCTATAGATCTTTTATGGTCCTTATCCCATGGCTAGCATTAGTCTGTAGTCATCAACTGACCTTTTCTGGCTCGTGCTATGAGTAATGAAAGTTCTACACACATTGTGTAAAATTTTGGTCGTATTCCAACTTTGGCCAGTCGTGAGGCACAAGATCCACACACTTCCACTAATCATTAGAAATTTGTTTCCTTGCTCTTGAATGTAGTATAATTACACTGTGATTTCCCACTCTGACTATGTTTTAACTCATGCTATTATTTGTCAAATCTGACCACAAATGGCGTGATGTTGTGGTCATGGTCAGCGACATCTGCTTACTTTGGCCGGTAAGTGTGCATGATAGCCACGCCCTGCCACTAGTTCTTGAAGTTATTTATACTTGCTAGCCCATGGCAATGGTCCCTGCACTACAGTTACCCCATCTGACCATTTACAAATTGTGCTATGATTTGACAACATTGACGACACATGCTGAAATGTTTTGTTCATGGTCAGTTACATATGCCTACTCTGGCTGGTCACTGTGCCTGGTAGCCACACCATGCCACTAGTTGTTGAAGGTCTTGATACTTGCTAGTTGACATCTAGTATTCCCAAAATATTGTTTTACCCTCTGAACATCTGTGACTCGTACTATGTTTTTTCAAAGTTGATTACACCTGGTATCATGCGGTGGCCATGGTCAGTTACATGTATCCATCTTTGCAACAATTGTGATTGACATATGCCATCTCTGGCCCGTCATTGCACACGTATCATCTTTAAGACTTCTGTACTTGCAAGTCAATGTCTGGCATGTGTACTCGTTGATTGTTCTCTCTGACCATTTCTGACACGTGCTATAATCCATCAAAGCAGTCGACATGTTGTGTAGTGTTGTGGTCACGGTAAGTGGCGTATTCCAACTTTGGCCGGCCATTGTGCACGATAGCGATGCCATACCACACGTTGTCATTGGTTCTGATACTTGATAGCATATGCAACATATGAATATAATGTCAGTGTCCCCTCTGACCATGTCTTGTCTCGCGCTTTGATTTGTCAATGTTAACTAGATATGGTATAATGTTGTGATGATGGTCAGTTCTACCTGCCTACTTTTTCTGTTCATTGCGGATGATGGCCAGACCATGCCACTAGTCTTGTATCGCTATGATATGTTCTATTCCATGCCTAGTATTTGTGCACGTTTATTGCTTACTCTGACCATTTCTAACTCGTTCTATCACTTGTCAAAGTATACCACACATGGTACGATGTTGTCGTCGTGGTCAATGTCATCTGCCTACTTTGGCTGGTTAGTGTGCACTATAGCCATTCCGTGCCACTTGTTATTGAAGATACATATACTTGCTCGTCAATTTCTTGTGTCATACAATTTCATTGCACTCGATGACCATTCCTGACCTTTGTTTTCATGATTTTTCAAAGCTGACCGCACACAATGTAATACTGTGGTCATGGTCATCGAGGTATGCTTATTTGGAATGCTGTACTGCTTCTTATGTTCTCCCAGACAAATTCAAAAGTTGTACCTATTCATTGCAAATAATAATCCTGGTGTCGTTTTTATAATCGCCTACTATATTGAACTGTAGATCATGTTTGCCTATGGCATTTGCAAATCATCATAACCATAAATGTTTATTTGACGAGATCACATTTGACGCAGCGATGGTTGCTTGATTCGACCAACCACCGTGACAATTTGCGCCAGTAGGTGTGGAACAGGACTGGGGTTGGGGGTCTGACCCAGCCGAGGAAAGACTGGCTGTTTCACACCCTCTGATGCGAGCGCAGTTGTGGTTCTGACACGAGGCCTTGAATTCTGCATGGAATATTCAAGGGCTGGAGGTGAGACATTTCATTTGCTTTTACGTTCAGCAAAGAAACAAGATCCGGTATCAGTGAATTCCCAAAAGAATACAAAAAGGTCATATTTTTCATTCATCTAAGCAAGTACATAGTTTGAATTTAAAATTTGGGCGAATGTTAGAGTCAGTACGGTATGATTATCATGCACTATAGCCACACCATGCCACTAATTATTCAAGGTCTTCATACTTGCTGGCCCATGTATAGAGTTCCTTCAATATGATTGTCCCATGTCACTATGTCTTGCTTCTGCTGTGATATGTCAAGGTTGAAAAAACATGATGCATTGTTGTGGTCATGATCAGTGACATATGCCCACTTCAGCCGGTCATTGCAGAGGATAGCCGCACCTTGCCACTAGTATCTGAATGCTATTGTATTTGCTAGCCCATTCCTAATATACCTGCACTTTTATTGACCCCTCTGGTCATTTATGACTTGTCATACAATTTGTCAAAGTCGTCTACCCATGGTGCAATGTTTTGGTCATGGTTATTGACACATGCCCACTTTGGATGGTCATGAAGCATGGTAGCCACACTGCATCACTAATTGTTGAAGATTTGGATACTTGCTAGCACATGCCTAGTACGCCCAAAATTTGACCCCTCTGACTGGTTCTGAATTGTGGCATGATTTGTAAATTTTGACCATATCTCGTGAAACTTTGTGATCATAGGCAGTGATGTATGCCTACCTTGCCCTGTCATTGCACATGATAGCCACACTGTGCTACTTGTTGTTGGAGGTTTTTTTACTTTCTATTCCATGTTTGGTATTACTAGATGTTGATTCTCTCCTCATCCGTTTCCGACTCATGCTGTGGTTTGTAAAAGTTGATCACGCATGGCGTAGTGTTGTGGTCATGGTAGCTGGCATGTGCCAACATTTGCTGGCCATTGCGCATAATACCCACACGGAGCCACTAGAAATTTGACCTTTTTTGTGGTTTTTATTTCATGGCCAGAAAAACTTAGGTCTGTAATCATCCTTTTACCTTTTCTTGCTTGTGTTTTGAGTAATCAAAGTTCACCGCACATTGTGAAATTTTGTGGTCATATGCCAACTCTGGCAGTTTACTTGAAATGAGAGCCACGCCCTACCATTTATCATTAAACGTTTGCTTCCTTGCCCTTCAATGTAGTATACTTACACTTTGATTTCATAATCTGACCATGTCCGACTTGTGCTATTATCTGACAAGTCTGGCCACACATGGGACAATGTTGTGGTTATGGTCAGTGACATCTGCCCACATTGGCCGGTCATTGTGCATGATAGCCACGCTGTGCTACTCTTTATCAAAGGTCTTTGTACTTGCTACCCCATGCCAATGATCCATGCACTAACTTTCTCCCCTCTAACCATTTACAACTTGTGCTATGATTTGGCGACGTTGACCACACATGGTAACACATTTTGGTCATGGTTAGTGACATATGACAACTTTGGCTGGTCATTGTGCACGGTAGCCAATACCGTGCCACTAGTCATTGAAGTTATTTCTAGAAGTTTGAAGTTCTTGCTAGTACTTGCTTGTTGGTAACTAGTAATCCCAAACTATTATTTCTCCCTCTGACCATCTGTGAATCGTACTGTGATTTGTTAAAGTTTACCACACCTGGTGTCATGCTGTGGCCATGGTTAGTTACACGCATCCACTTCTTCCAATGGTTGTAAGTGACATATGCCATATTTGGCCGGTCATTACACACAATAGCTACACTGTACGACTAATTTGCTTGTTCAGATTTGTGTACTTGCAAGTCAATGTCTGGTATGTGTACATGCTGATTCCCCTCTCTGACCATTTCTGACCCGTGCAATGATCTGTCAAAGCTGTCCACATATTGTGTAGTGTCGTGGTCTTGGTAGGTGACATATGTCAGTTTTGGCTGGCACTTGCGCACAATAGCCAGGCCAAGCCACGATGTGCCACTAGTTTTTGGAGGTCTTTATACTTGCTTTACCATGCTTAAGTTTTGAGACTTTCAATGTCTCCTCATTCATTTATGACTCATGCTATGGAATGCAAACGTTGATCACACATGGTGTAATGTTGTGGTCATGGTAGGTGGCATATGCCAATATTGGCTGGTCATCGTGCATGATACCCATATGGAGGAACTAGATCTATAGATCTTTTATGGTCCTTATCCCATGGCTAGCATTAGTCTGTAGTCATCAACTGACCTTTTCTGGCTCGTGCTATGAGTAATGAAAGTTCTACACACATTGTGTAAAGTTTTGGTCGTATTCCAACTTTGGCCAGTCGTGAGGCACAAGATCCACACACTTCCACTAATCATGAAAAATTTGTTTCCTTGCTCTTGAATGTAGTGTAATTACACTGTGATTTCCCACTCTGACTATGTTTAACTCATGCTATTATTTGTCAAATCTGACCACAAATGGCGTGATGTTGTGGTCATGGTCAGCGACATCTGCTTACTTTGGCCGGTAAGTGTGCATGATAGCCACGCCCTGCCACTAGTTCTTGAAGTTATTTATACTTGCTAGCCCATGGCAATGGTCCCTGCACTACAGTTACCCCATCTGACCATTTACAAATTGTGCCATGATTTGACAACATTGACGACACATGCTGAAATATTTTGGTCATGGTCAGTTACATATGCCTACTCTGGCTGGTCACTGTGCCTCGTAGCCACACCATGCCACTAGTTGTTGAAGGTCTTGATACTTGCTAGTTGATATCCAGTATTCCCAAAATATTGTTTTACCCTCTGAACATCTGTGACTCGTACTATGTTTTGTCAAAGTTGATTACACCTGGTATCATGCGGTGGCCATGGTCAGTTACATGTATCCATCTTTGCAACAATTGTGATTGACATATGCCATCTTTGGCCCGTCATTGCANAGTATTCCCAAAATATTGTTTTACCCTCTGAACATCTGTGACTCGTACTATGTTTTGTCAAAGTTGATTACACCTGGTATCATGCGGTGGCCATGGTCAGTTACATGTATCCATCTTTGCAACAATTGTGATTGACATATGCCATCTTTGGCCCGTCATTGCACACGTATCATCTCTAAGACTTCTGTACTTGCAAGTCAATGTCTGGCATGTGTACTCGTTGATTGTTCTCTCTGACCATTTCTGACACGTGCTATAATCCATCAAAGCAGTCGACATGTTGCGTAGTGTTGTGGTCACGGTAAGTGGCGTATTCCAACTTTGGCCGGCCATTGTGCACGATAGCGATGCCATACCACACGTTGTCATTGGTTCTGATACTTGATAGCATATGCAACATATGAATACAATGTCAGTGTCCCCTCTGACCATGTCTTGTCTCACACTTTGATTTGTCAATGTTGACCAGATATGGTATAATGTTATGATGGTGGTCATTTCTACCTGCCTACTTTTTCTGTTCATTGCGGATGATGGCCAGACCATGCCACTAGTTTTGTATCGCTATGATATGTTCTATTCCATGCCTAGTATTTGTGCACGTTTATTTCTTACTCTGAGTGCATGTATGTGTGTGTAAGTACGTGTAAGTGCATGTAAGTACATGTAACTAGGTGTAAGTGTCTGTAAGTGCGAGTTCGTACACGCACTTACACGCACGTACACACACTTACACGCACTTACACATACTTACACGCACTTACACGTAATAACATGCACTTATACGTATTTACACGCACTTACACACACATACACGCAGTTGCATGTAGTTACACACACTTACACACACTTGCACACACTTACACGAACTTACAAGGACTTACACGCACTTAGACGCACTTACACACACTTACACATACTTACACGTACTTACATGTACTTACACTCACTCACACATACTAACATGCGGTTACACGCAGGTCCACGTACTTACACACACTTACATGCACTTACACACACTTTCGTGTACTTACGCACACTTACACGTACTTACATGCACTAACACACACTTACACGTACTTATACACACTTACATGCACTTACATGTACTTACACACACTTAGATACACTTATACGTACTTACACGTACTTATACGTACTTACACATACTTACATGCACTTACACGCACTTGCACGCACCTACACGCACTTATATGCACTTACATGCACTTACATGCACTTACATGCAGTTACACGCACATACACACACTTACATGCACTTACACGCACTTACACGCACTTGCACGTACTTACACGCACTTACACGCACTTACACGCAATTATACACACTTACACACACTTATACGCATGCACTTATACGTACTTACACGTACTTACACGCAATTACAAGCACTTACACATGCTTACACACACTTACACGTACTTACACATGCTTCCACGCACTTACACATACTTACACGCACTTACACGTACTTACACACACTTACACGTACTCACACATACTTACACGCATTTACACATACTTACACACACATACACATACTTACGTGTACTTACACGCACTTATACACACTTACACGCACTTACACACACTTACACGTATTTACATGCACATACACGTAGTTACACGTACTTACACGCACTTACACGAGGTTAAATGCAGTTACACCCACTAACACGCACTTACACTGTCTTACATATACTTACATGCACTTACACGTACTTACAAGCACACACTTATACTTACACGCACTTACACGCACTTACACGCACTTATACGTACTTACACACACATACACAAACTTACACGTACGTACACACACTTACACGCACTTACACGCATTTATACGCACTTACACATAGTTACATGCACTTACACACACTTATATGCACTTACACGTACTTACACGTATGTACATGCACTTACAGGCACTTACACACAGTAACAAGCAGTTACACGTAGTTACACGCACTTACACGCACTTTCACGCACTTACATCCACTTATAGGCACTTACACGCACGTACATGTACTTACACACACTTATACACACTTACACACACTTACAGGGACTTATACACACACGCACATACACGCACTTACAAATACTTGCAAATACTTTAACGCAGTTACACGCATTCACATGCACTTACACATACTTGCACACACTTATACGCACTTACACACACTTACAAGCACTTACAAGCACTTACACGCACTTACAGGCACTTATATGCACTTACATGCACTTGTAAACACTTACACACACTTACACATACTTACACACACTTATACATAGTCACTGGTAGTTACACACAGTTACATACACTTATACGCACTTACACACACTTACACGCACTTATATGTACTTAGACACACTTACACACACTTACATGCACTTACACGTAGTTACACACACTTACATGCACGTACAAGTACTTACACGCACTTACATGCCCTTACACGCACTTACACGCACTTACACAGACTTATACGTAGTTACACGCACTTACACGCAGTTACACGCAGTTACACATAGTTACACGTACTTACACACACTTACATGCACTTACACATACTTACATGTACTTACAGGTACTTACACGCACTTGCACGCACTTACACATACTTACACGCACTTACACACACTTACACATACTTAAACAAACTAACACACACTTATACGCACTTGCACGTACTTGCATGCACGGTTACATGCAGTTACACATGGTTACATGCAGTTACACATACTTACACATAGTTACACGTAGTTACATGCACTTACACACACTTACACGTACTTACACACACTTACACGCACTTACACGTACTTACACACACTTACAAACACTCTCACACAATTACACGCAGTTACACATAGTTACACATACTTACACACACTTACACGCACTTATATGCACTTATACACAATTAAGTGTAGTTACACGCACTTACACGCACTTACACATACTTACACGCACTTACACGTACTTACATGCACTTACAGGCACTTACACGCACTTGCACACACTTACACGCACTAACACACACTTACACGCACTTACACACACTTACACATACTTACACGCATTTACACACAGTTACACGCACTTACACGTACTTATACACACTATCATGCACTTACGTACACTAACATACACTTACATATGCTTACACATACTTACACACACTTACACACACTTACACATACTTACACACACTTATACGCACTTCCACATACTTACATTACTTACACGCACTTACACATACTTACACGCACTTACATACACTTACACACACTTACATCCACTTACACACACTTACACACACTTATACACACTTACACGTACTTACACGCACTTACATGCACATACACACACATATACGCACTTACATGCACTTACACGCACGCACTTACACGCACTTACACACACTTACACGTAGTTACACGCACATACACGTGCTTGTACACACTTACACGCACTTACATGCACTTACACGCACTTACACGTACTTATATACACTTACTCGCACTTACACGCACTTGCACGCACTTGCACACACTAACACGTACTTACACGCACTTACACGCACTTGCACGTACTTCCACACACTTACACACACTTATACGTACTTACACGCAGTTACACGAACTTACACGCACTTACACGCACTTACACACACTTACATACACTTACACTCACTTACACACACTAACACGAACTTACACATACTTATGCACACTTACGTACACTTACACGCAGTTACACATAGCTACATGCACTTATACACACTTACATGTACTTACACGCACTTACACGCACTTCCACATACTTAGACACTCTTACATGTAATTACACACAGTTACACGCACTTACAAGCACTAACACGCACTAACATCCACTTACACGTACTTACATGTACTTACATACACTTACACACACTTACACACACTTACACGTACTTATACGCACTTACACGCACTTACACGCACTTATACACACTTACACGCATTTACATGCACTTACACGTAGTTACACATAGTTACACGTAGTTACACATAGTTACACACACATACACACAATTACACGTACTTACGTACACTTATACGCAGTACATGCAGTTATGCACTCTTACACACACTTACACGTACTTACACATACTTATATGCAATTACACACACTTATACGCACTTACACGCACTTACACGCACTTACACGTACTTACACGCACTTAAACATACTTATACGCACTTACACGCGCTTACACGTACTTACATGCAGTTACACATACTTACACACACTTATACGCACTTATACGCCCTTACATGCACGTATATGCACTTATGCGTGCTTACACGTCCTTACACGCACTTACATGCAGTTACAATACTTACACGCACTTACACGCACTTACATACACTTACACGTACGTACACGTACTTAAACACACTTACACACACTTACACGCACTTAGACGTACTTACAAGCACTAACACGCACTTGCACGCACTTACACAGACTTACACACACTTATATCCAGTTACATACACTTCTACATACTTACACGCACTTACACATACTTACACGCAGTTAAACGTACTTACACGCATTTACACGCACTTACACGTACTTACACGGACATACACGCACTTACACGCACTTACATGCACACACTTACCCGCACGCACTTACACGTATTTACATGCACTTACATGCACTTACATGCACTTACACGCACTTACACACACTTATGTGCACTTACACGCACTTCCACACACTTACACAGACTTACAGGCACTTACACACACTTACACGCACAAACTTATACGCACATACTTACACACACTTACATGCACTTAGACATACTTACACGCACTTACACGCACTTACATGCACTTACATACACTTACACATACTTACACACACTTATACGTACTTACACATACTTACACGTTCTTATACACACTTACAAGCACCTACAGGCACTTACAAGCACCTACACACACTTACACATTTTTACAAGCACTTACACAAACTTACGCGTAGTTACACAAACTTACACACACTTACACATACGTACACACACTTACACGCACTTACACGCACTTACACGCACTTACACGCACTTACACGCACTTACATGCACCCACTTACACGTACACACTTACACGCACTTGCACGCACTTGCACACACTTGCACACACTTACATACAATTACACATACTTACACATACTTATACACACTTACACACACTTACACATACTACCACATAGTTAAATGTACTTACACACACTTACACACACTTATATGCACTTAAACGCACTTATACACACTTACGCATACTTACGCGCACTTACACACACTTACACATACTTACACACACGCACATATACGCACGCAGTTACACGCACTTACACACACTTAGACGTACTTACACACACTCACGCGTACTTACACACACACTTACACGCACTTACACACACTTACACGCACTTACATGCATTTATACATACTTATGCGCGCTTACACGTACTTACATCTACTTACACGCACTTGCACACAATTCCATGCACTTACACACACTTACACGCACTTACACACACTTATATGTACTAACTCGTATTTACACGTAGTTACACGCACTTACACGCATTTACACATACTTACACGCATTTACACACACATACAAGCACTTACACACACTTACACATATGTACGCACAAGTACACGCACTTACACACACTTACACTCACTTACACATACGTACATACACTTACACGTACTTACACACACTAACACGCACTTACACACAGTTACATGCACTTACACGCACTTACACGCACTTACATGTACTTAAACGTATTTACACGTACTTACAAGCACTTACAAGCACTTACATGCACCTACACGCACTTATATGTACTTACACACACTTACAAGCACTTACACACACTTACACACACGTACACGCACTTACATGTGTTTACAAGCAATTATACATAGTTGCACGCAGTTATACATACTTACACGCACTTATACGTACTTACACGCACCTACACACACTTACATGCACGTACACACACTTACACGCATTTACACGCACTTACACGCACTTACACGCACTTACACGCACTTACACGCACGTACACGCACTTACACGCACTTACACACACTTATATGTACTAACTCGTATTTACACGTAGTTACACGCACTTACACGCATTTACACATACTTACACGCATTTACACACACATACAAGCACTTACACACACTTACACATATGTACGCACAAGTACACGCACTTACACACACTTACACTCACTTACACATACGTACATACACTTACACGTACTTACACACACTAACACGCACTTACACACAGTTACATGCACTTACACGCACTTACACGCACTTACATGTACTTAAACGTATTTACACGTACTTACAAGCACTTACAAGCACTTACATGCACCTACACGCACTTATATGTACTTACACACACTTACAAGCACTTACACACACTTACACACACGTACACGCACTTACATGTGTTTACAAGCAATTATACATAGTTGCACGCAGTTATACATACTTACACGCACTTATACGTACTTACACGCACCTACACACACTTACATGCACGTACACACACTTACACGCATTTACACGCACTTACACGCACTTACACGCACTTACACGCACTTACACGCACTTACACGCACTTACATGCACTTGCACGCACGCACTTACACGCTCGTACTTACATGCACTTGCACACACTTGCACACACTTGCACGAACTCATACGCACTTATACACATTTACACGTACTCACATACACTTATACGCACTTACACACACTACCACACACTTACACGCACATAGACACACTTACACGCACTTACCCACATTTACACATACGCACTTACATGCACGCACTTACACACACTTACATGCATTTATACACACTTATACGCACTTACACACACTTACACATGCTTACACGCACTTGCACACACTTGCATGCACTTACACACACTTACATACACTTACACACACTTATATGCACTTAAATGTACTTACATGCACTTACACGTACTTACACGTAGTTACACGTACTTACACGTACTTACACGCACTTACACGCACTTACACGCACTTACACGCACTTACACGTACTTACACACAAGTACACGCACTTACACACACTTACACACACTTACACGCACGCACATGTACTTACACATATTTAAACACACTAACACACACTTACGTGCAGTTACACGCACTTACACGCACTAACATGCACTTACATGTACTTAGACGTATTTACACGTACTTACAAGCACTTACACGTACTTACACGTACTTACACGTACTTCCACGCACTTACACGTACTTACACGCACTTACATGTATTTACAAGCACTTATACACAATTACGCATAGTTACACGTCCTTACACGCACTTATACGTACTTACACTTACCTACACACACTTACACGCACGTACATACACTTGCACGCATTTACACGCACTTATACGCACTTACACGCAATTGCACACACGCACTTATACGCACGCACTTACACAGACTTGCACACACTTGCACACACTTGTACGAACTTAAACACAATTACACACACTTACATGCACGCACTTACATGCACACACTCACACGCACTTACATGCAATTACATGCATTTATACATACTTACACGTACTTACACGTACTTACACGCACTGACACACACTTACACGCACTTACACATACTTACACGCACACACTTACACGCACGCACTTACACGCACACACTTACACGCACTTACACATACTTACACGTACTTACACGTACTTACACATACTTACAAGGACTTACATGCAATTACACGCACTTGCATGTACTTACACACACTTATATGCACTTCCACGCACTTACGCAATCTTACGCACACTTATACACACTTATACACACTTAAACGCACTTACACACACACACACTTACACTAACACACGCACACACTTACACTGACACACGCACGCACACACACTTACACTGATACACGCACGCACTTACACGCACACACTTACACGCAATTACACATACTTACACACACTTACACGTACTTACATGTACTTACAAGCACTTACATGCAATTACACGCACTTGCATGTACTTACACACACTTATATGCACTTACGCACACTTATGCACACTTACACACACTTACACATACTTAAACGCGCTTACACACACTTATACGCACGCACTTACACGCACGTACTTACACGAACTTACATGCACCTACACGTACTTACACGCACTTACACGTACTTACACACACTTACATGTACTTACACGCACTTGCATCCAATGACACGTACTTACATGCACTAAAACACACTTACACGCACTTATACACACTTACCCATATTCACACACGATTACACGTACTTACACGTACTTACATGTGTTTACATGTACTAACACGCACTTACATGCACTTGCACACACTTAGACACACTTACACTCACTTACATGCATTTAAACGCACTTACACGCACTTACACATAGTTACACGCACTTACACATAGTTACACACAATGACACATACTTACACGCACTTACACACATTGACACGCACTTACATACACTTACACATACATACACGTACTGACACATACTTACACGCACTTACACGCACTTAGACGCACTTACACGTACTTACACGCACTTGACGTAATAACATGTACTGACATGCACTTACACACACTTATACATACTTACACACTTACACGTACTTACACATACTTATACGTATTTACACACACTTACACGCACTTACACGTACTTGTATGTACTTACACGCACTTACACACACTTACACGCACGTATACGCACTGACACACACTTGCACACACTTACACGCACTTACACACAGTTATACATAGTTACATGCACTTACACGCACTTACACATACTTATACGCACTTGTACGCACTTANCACTTATACATACTTACACACTTACACGTACTTACACATACTTATACGTATTTACACACACTTACACGCACTTACACGTACTTGTATGTACTTACACGCACTTACACACACTTACACGCACGTATACGCACTGACACACACTTGCACACACTTACACGCACTTACACACAGTTATACATAGTTACATGCACTTACACGCACTTACACATACTTATACGCACTTGTACGCACTTACACGTAGCTAAGTACAGTTACACGCACTTACACGCACTTAGACGCACATACACTTACTTATACGTACGTATACACACTTACACGCACTTACATACACTTATACACACTTCCTCACGCTTACACGCACTTACACGCATTTACACGCAATTAGACGCACTTACACGCACTTACACGTACTTAAACATACTTACACACAGTAACATGCACTTACACATACTTACATGCACTTACACGTAGTTACACACAGTTACATACACTTACACGTACTTACACGCACTTACACGCACTTACACACACTTACACGTACGCACTTACATGCACTGACACGCACTTAAACATAATTACATGCACTTACACGCACTTAGACACATGCATATGCACTTACACGTACTTGAACGTACTTACACACACTTACACACACTTACACACACTTCCATAAACTTACACAAACTTACACGCACTTACATGTAATTAGACACACTTACATGCACTTACACATACTTACAGACACTTACAGACACTTACACGTACTTACACACACATACATGCACGTATACACACTTACACATACTTATATGCACTTACACACACTTACACGTACTTACACGCACTTATACACACTTATACGCACTTACACCCACTTACACACACTTACACGCACTTACACGCACTTACACATACTTACAAGTACTTACATGTACTTACACCCACTTATACGCACTTACACGCAGTTATACACACCTTCACATACCTACACATAGTTACACACAGTTACACATACTTACACGCAGTTACACGCACTTACACGTACTTACACGCATTTACATGCACTTACACGCACTTACACGCACTCACACGTACTTATACGTACTTACGTGCACTTACTCGCACTTACAGACAATTGCACGCACTTACGCACACTTATACACACTTTTACGCACTTACAAGCACTTACACATACTAACACACACTTACACACAGTTATGCCCAATTACATGTACTTACGCGTACTTACACACACTTACACGCACTTACACGCACTTAGACGCACTTATACATACTTTCATGCACTTACACCCACTTACACACACTTACACACACTTACACGCACTTACATACACTTATATGCATTTACGTGCACTTACACGCACTTATACGTACTTACATGCACTTACACGTAATTACATGTACTTATATGTACTTACACACACTTACGTACATTTACGCACACTTATGCGTACTTACACGTACTTACACGTACTTACACACACACACACTTACACGCACTTACACACACTGACACACACTTACACAAACTTATACGCACTTACATGTACTTACACACGCTCACACGTACTTACACGTACTTACAAGCACTTAAATGCACATACACACACTTAGACGCACTTACACGCATGCACTTACACGTACTTATACACAGTTATACACACTTACACACACTTACACACACTTACACGTACTTACACGTACTTACACGCACTTACACGCACTTACACGCACTTACATGCACTTACACGCACTTACACGTACTTATACACACATACACGCCCTTACACACACTTATACATACTTATACGCACTTATACGTAGTTACACGCAATTACACACACTTGCACAAGCTTACATCCACTTACACGAACTAACACGCACTTACACGTACTTACACGCACTTACACACATTTACACACACTAACACGCACTTACACACACAAACACATACTTACACACACTTACACGCACTTACACGTACTTACACGTACTTACCTACACTTACATACAATTACACGTACATACACGCACTTATACACACTTACATGTACTAACAAGCACTTACACGCACTTACACACAATTATACGCACTTACGTGCACTTACGTGTACTGACACGCACGTACACACACTTAGACACACTTATATGCACTTTCATGCACTTACACGCACTTACACGCACTTACACGGACTTACACACACGTACACGCACTTATACATACTTACACACATTTACATGTACTTACACAAACGTATGCACAATTACATGCACTCACACGCATTTACACGTACTTACACGCACTTACGCGCACTTACGCACACTTACGCATACTTATGCATACCTACACATACTTATACGCACTTACACGCAGTTACACACACTTACATGTATTTACGTGCACTTATGTGTACCTGCACGCTCTTACACACACTAAGACACAGTTATATGCACTTTCATGCACTTACACACACTTACACGCACTTACATGCACTTACACGCACTTAAATGCACTTTCAGATACTTACACGTATTTACATGCGCGTATAAGTGTCTGTAAGTGCATGTAAGTGCGTGTATGTGCGTGTAAGTGCATGTAAGTGCATGTAAGTGCGTGTAAGTGCGTGTGAGTGCGTGTAAGTGCATGTAAGCACGTATAAGTGTATGTAACTGCGTGTTACTATGTGTAACTGCGTGTAAGTGTGTGTAAGTGCGTATAAGCACATGTAAGTGTGTATAACTACGTGTAAGTGCGTGTAAGTGCCTGTAAGTACTTGTAAGTACATGTAAGTGCATGTAGGTGTGTTTAAGTGCGTATAAGTGCGTGTAACTGCATGTAATTACGTGTAACTACGTGTAACTGTGCGTAACTGTGTGCAAGTGTGTATAAGTGTGTGTAAGTACGTGTAAGTGTGTGTAAGTGCGTGTAAGTGCATGTAAGTGCATGTAAATGTGTGTAAACATGTGTATGTACGTGTAAGTGCCTATAAGTGCGTGTAAGTGTGTGTAACCATGTGTAAGTGCGTGTAACTGCGTGTAAGTACGTGTAAGTGTACGTAAGTACGTGTAAGTATGTGTAAGTGCGTGTAAGTGTATTTAAGAGCGTGTAAGTACGTGTAAGTGCGTCTAAGTACGTGTAAGTGCGTGTAAGTGCGTGTAGGTGCGTGTAAGTTTGTATACGTGTGTGTGTGTATATGGGTATGTAAGTGTGTGTAAGTGTGTATAAGTATGTGTAAGTACGTATAATTGCGTGTAAGTGCGTGTAAGTGTGTGTAAGTGTGTGTAAGTGCATGTAAGTGCGTGTAAGTGCATGTAAGTTTGTATAACTGCATGTAAGTGCATGTAAGTGCGTGTAAGTATGTGCAAGTGCATGTAAGTACATGTAAGTGCGTGCAAGTCCATATAAGTGTGTGTAAGTGTGTGTAAGTACATGTAAGTACATGTGAGTACGTGTAAGTGCATGTAAGTGTGTGTGAGTGCGTGTAAGTGTGTGTAAGGGCGTGTAAGTACGTGTAAGTATGTGTAAGAGCATGAAAGTACGTATAAGTTCATCTAAGTACGTGTCAGTGCGTGTACGTGCGCGTAAGTGCACGTAAGTGCGTGTAATTATGTGCAAGTGAGTGTAAGTACGTGTAAGTACTTGTACGTGTGTGTAAGTGTGTGTAAGTGCGTATAAGTGCGTGTAAGTGTGTGTAAGTATATGTAAGTGCGTGTAAGTGCGTGTAAGTGCGTATAAGTGTGTGCAAGTGCGTGTAAGTACGTGTAAGTATGTGTAAGTGTGTGTAAGTACGTGTAAGTGTGTAAATGCGTGTAAGTGCGTGTAAGTACGTGTAAGTGTGTGTAAGTGCGTGTACGTACTTGTAAGTGCGTATAAGTGTGTATTACTGCGTGTAACTGCGTATAAATGTAAGTATGTGTAAGTGTGTATAAGTGCGTGTAAGTGCGTGCAAGTACGTGTAAGTGCGTGTAAGTGCGTGTAAGTGCGTGTATGTGCGTGTAAGTTCGTGTAAGTACGTGTAAGAGCGTGTAAGTGTGTGTAAATGCGTGTAAGTGCATGGAAGAATGTGTAAAGGCTACACTTGACAAGTATGTGTGGCTGCAGGGGCGGCTCTGGAGACGTGAAGACGACGTGTATCCACTAAGCTGGTGCACCCTAGTGGTGCTGCGTGACAAACTCATTATGTAAGAACATGACCGGATGCATGCATGTTCCGCCTCCGTCTATGAGAACCTCCTCCCACACGTCTATTGGGTGGGACTAAAGAAGCAGATTGGGGAGGTCGTCGCCACCTGTGGGACTTGCCTCTGTCACTACCCTTGCCAGCGGACTCACCAGCCCCGTTTCGTGTGTGCCCGCATCGGCACCCCAATGGAGAGGCTCGTTATTGACTTCCATGGTCCTCTCCGCACCACCCAATGTGGCAATGTTCACTGGATTGTCGGCATCGACCACATGACCAAGTGGGTCATGGCTCGGCTGGTCCCCAAGGCCGACGCAGCCTACGCAGCAACATTCCTGAAGGAGGAGGTCATCTATCATGGGGGTGTCTGCAGAATTGTTCAATGCGACAATGGCTCGCACTTCGGTAGGAAGTTCGCCGAGGTGGCGGCCTACTTCAACATTGAGATTGACAATTCGGCACCATATCGGCCGCAGGCACAGGGACAGGTGGAATGCATGTATGGAGCCATCACGCATACCATTCAGAAGTTGTCGGATGATAATGCGCCCTGGGACGAGCGGCTGTAGGACATCATCTATGAGCAAAACGTCACACCATATTCCTCTCCCAGCTTCTCGTCATACATGCTGTGTCAAGAACAACAGCATTGGACCATGGCCACCCTGCGTCTCATGCCGGACGCGCCGGTGCCACCATGGGGGGAAGGGGCGACTGTTGTGGACGAAGTGGAGATCACAAAGCAACGAGGCGCCTGGCTTCAAAAGTGCCTCCAAGAGGCTCGTCCTCGGGGGTCTGTTGCAGCACAACGCGGGGTGGGTCGTGCTAACGCTAGCCTCATGTTGGAAGACCTTCAAGTCGAGGACAGTGTGCGACCAAAACGGGAAGAAGTGGATAAGAGGCGCCACAACGAGGCGACACTCCTGGACTAATGTTACCAGGTTTGGGCTGTGGACGGGGTCTATGTGTGGCTCGAGGGCCAGCACACTTCAAATATCATGGTACGACGAGAGCAACTTGAGAAGCTCCCGATCCGTTGCGAGACCCTCACAACCGGGCGACACCCGCCCCACATCGCCACCGATGATGACGTGAAAGAAGTGGCGGCCACGATTGCAGGCACGCCTCAATCTCCTCATCGCCCGGAACGCCCTCCTCCGCCGATCACTGCTACACATGCAACTCCAGCAGCCGTCCCACCTGCGACTATGGCCCGAGGACCCGGCTTGATTCGATGGGTATTTAGGTGGCTGTCCCGGCCCAGCAAGGCATGAGATTACACAAGCAGGAAGCTGGGGCAAACATGACATCATGACAACAGGAGCAGCGAGAAAAGGCACCAGAGGAGGAGGCAGAACGCGCCATGACGGAATTGGAAGGCACAACCAGGAAGCGACGTCGGATTGGGAAGGACAAGCTCCCTGCCCGGCGACCCAAAATGGCCAAGGAAACAGAACCAGGGACCATACCAGAGGTTCAGAAAGAGTTGCCTCCCCAGGAGGCCGCAACAGGTGTAATGCCTGAGGCCCCAGTACAACCAGCGTTGGTAGCAGAACAGCACAGCACCAGTGCCTCGGAGTAACACCGGGTGTAGCAATGATAGCCACAGGGCAGAAGCGGGCGCAACGGTGGCCGCCTGCTGCGATGGTACCTATACGAAGGATGATCAACCCGTGCCGACAACAGTAGATGCTAAACACAGCCTGAGCTTGTTGCTGCTGGCTGCCACGTCCCCGAGTGTGCGCCCTGGGAGATCCCAACAGTAGGAATAGGAGGAGCTGCCCTCGGCAGCAGCTACATCTGGCGCGGCACCCGAAGCACCAGCACCACCAGCAGCAGCAGTAGAGCAGCAGGGAAAGGAGATGCTACCCTCTACAGCAGCAACACCCGGCGCGGTGCCTGAGACGCTAGCACCAGCAGCAACAGCAACAAAGCGGCAGGGAAAGGAGGTGGTGTCCTCCGCAGCAGCTGCATTCGGCGCGGCGCCCAAGGCGTACACACCATCAGCAGCCGCAGTAGTGCAGCGGGAACAAAAGGAGCTGCCTTTGGCAGCAGCTACACCTGGCGCGATGTTCGGGGCGCTAGCACCAGTAGCAGCAGCAGCAGTAGAGCAGCAGGGAAAGGAGGTCCTGCCCTCCGCAGCAGCTGCATTCGGCGCGGCGCCCGAGGCGCTAGCACCAGCAGCAGCAGCAACAGAGCAGCAGGGAAAGGAGGTACTGCCCTCCGCAGCAGCTGCATTCAGCTTGGCGCTCAAGACGCAGGCACCATCTACAGCCGCAGCAGTGCAGCGGGAATAAAAGGAGTTGCCTTTGGCAGTAACTGCACCTGGCGCGGTGCCCGAGGCGTTAGCACCAGCAGCAGCAGCAGATCAGTAGGGAAAGGAGGTACTGCCCTCCGTAGCAGCTGCATTTGGTGCGGCGTCCAAGGCGCTAGCACCAGCAGTAGAGCAGCAAGGAAAGGAGGTGTTGCCCTCTGAAGCAACTGCACTCGGCGTGGCGCCCAAGGCACACGTACCATCGGCAGCTACAGCAGAGCAGCGAGAACAAGAGGCGCTGTCCTCTGTGGCAGCTGCACCTGGCGCGGTGCCCGAGGCGTCAGCACCACCACCAGCAGCAGCAGAACAGCGGGAATAGGAGGAGCTACCTTTGGCAGCAGCTGCACCTGGCGCGGCACCCGAGGCACTAGCACCAGCAGCAGTAGCAGCAGAGCAGCAGGAACAGGAGGCGCTGCCCTATGCGGCAGCTACACCTGGCGCGGCACCCGAGGCGTCAGCACCACCAGCAGTAGCAGCTGAACTGCGAGAACAGGAGGCGCTGCCATCCGTAGCAACTGTATTCGGCACGGCGCCCGAGGCGCAGGCACCATCGGTAGCTGCAGCAGAGCAGTGGGAACAGGAGGTGCTACCCTCGCCGGCAACTGCATCTGGCGCGGCGCCCGAGGCGTCACCACCACCAGTAGCAGCAGCAGAACAGCGGGAATAGGCGGTGTTGCCCTCCGCGGCAGCTGCACCTGGCGTGGCGCCCGAGGTGTCAGCACCACCACCAGCAGTAGCAAAACAGTGGGAACAGGAGGAGCTGCCCTCTGTCGCAGCTACATCCGGCGCGGCGCCCGAGGTGCAGGCACCGGTAGCAACAGCAGCAAAGCACTAGGAAAAGGAGGTGCTGCCCTTTGCGGCAACTGATCTGGCGCGGCGCCCAAGGCATCAGCATCACTAGCAGTAGTAGCAGAACAGTGAAAAAAGGAGGAGCTGCCCTTTGCAACAGCTGCATCCGGCGCGGCGCCCGAGGTGCAGGCACCGGCAGCAGCAGCAGCAGAGTAGCAGGAAAAGGAGGTGCTACCTTTTGCAGTAGCTGCACCAGGCGCGGCGCCCAAGGCGCAAGCATCACCAGCAGTAGTAGCCGAGCAGCAGGGAAAGGAGGTGCTGCCCTCCGCAGCAGCTGCATTTGGCGTGGTGCCCGAGGCATAGGCACCATTGCCAGCTGTAGCAGAGCAGCGGGAACAAGAGGTGCTGCCACCTGCAACAGCTACACCCGGCGCGACACCTGAGGAAAAGGCACCAGCAGCAACAACAGCAGAGCAGCAGAAAGGAGAAGTGCCGTCCTCTTCAGTAGCCGTACCCGCCACGGTGTCTGCGGCACCAGCACCGTTGGCAGTAGGGGCAGAGCAGCAGGGATATGAGGTAATTCCTCCTACAGCCGCGACATCAGGCACGGTGCCCAAGGCACCAATGTCATGAGCGGCAGCAGGAGAACAACGTAAGAGGAAGAGAAAGTCGTTCAAAGGGGTTGGTTCGGGAGAAAAGAAGCAAGGGAAGGAAGTGGCGGAGAAGGTAGGAGAAGGAGGATCCCTACCACCACGGGAGGAGCACCTCGGCTTGCTCAACACGCCCCCTTTAAGATGGGAGCCGCTACCCCCTGATGACAGATCCCTGTGGCCGACCAGTTCACGGCTGGAAGGACGGTGGGAGCAAGGACGAGATGGAGCAACACGAAGAGATAAGGAGCAGCGAGATGAGGAGCTCGAGCTGAGCATCAAGACAGAGAACCAGAATGAGGAAGACGGAGAGGAGGAAGACTCCCAAAAATCATGTGCAAGTTGTAAAAACCCGATAGCTGGTGGAGGTTAGCTGCACAGACCTCACACACCACTCCACCCAGAGGGTGGAGTGGTGTGTGAAGGATGCAAGGCCAGCTTACACTTGCAATGTTGCGACCTGGACCTGGAGATCCTGCACGACATCAGGATGTGTGAGGTCTGTGCAGCTAACCAGAAGGAGAACACGGGGATAGATAGTGAGGAGGAGCTGCAGAATGAGGAGGAGGCAGAGAGATCCAGTTTGGGGAACAAGGCAGCCCCATGGATATTCTTTCTGCCACAGAACGAGCAGGAACCCTGTGGCAACTGTGGAGAGCCGATGAATGCTACCACTCTGTTTCGCTGCTTCGTGTGCACATACCCTGTACATGCAGCTTGCCATTACCCAAAGGTGCAAAAAAGACGGAAGGAGATAGGGTGCAAGAAATGTACACCCATCATGCTGGCAAGAGCGGACACAGAAGACAAAAGGAAGAACACGCCTACACCCAAGCGCTGGGTTGAGAGGTGTGAAGCTTGCCAGGAGCTACATGACCCCATGGACCTTTCATGGTGCTACGAGTACAAAGCACCTCTCCATCGCAAATGTGGGACTGAGATTCTGGGAATGGGACGGCACTGCAAGGGTTGCATCCGGAGGTTGGTGGAATAAGAGCAGGAGACGGGCAAGGAAGGTGGACAGACCGCCAGATCAGCATCAAGTATCCCAGGGACGGAGGAGACAGAGACATGCAGGAAGTGCGAGCGGCCGGTAAGGACGCAGAAGAAGCGCTGCTTCAACTGCAGGGTAGCCCTCTACTACATATGTGGGGACGAAGAGCTGTTGCAGTAGAAGGCAGTGCATGTTTGTCCTGCCTACGCACCGGAATTGAAGGAGAGGGCGCGAAAGGAGAGAGAGAAGCAGGAGGGGGGACGTGGAGGAGCGACGGAGACGGAGTGGCATCTATATTGTATGGACTGTGGAAACCACAACGGCATCGAATGGTGTGAGGGATGCCACCAGCCGCTCCACCGACCACGAGGGTAGGTGTTGCCTGGGATAGGGCACTATTGCGACAAGTGTGTGGCAAACTACGGCTTCTCAAGGCTCGGGCATAGGAGAAGAAGCAGCTGGAGGAAAGGGAGCGGCAAGGTGCGGAGGAAAGGGCAGAGCCACGCTCATACGCGGATGCCCACCCAGTGGAGCAGCTTTATCGGAATGCAGTGGCATTGCCAGGACCGGAGGGAGCAGAGGCTCGGAGGGCGGTGTTGGCCATGAGGGCGCTGGGGAAGAGGGATGTCCCTGAGGTCAGGAGAAAAGTGCTGGCCATGGTAAATGAGGCATTGAACGTAACGCCTCAGTGGTGCCTCCTGAGAGATGAGCCGCCACCGGTAGCGCAAAGGCCACCAGCCTCACAAGGATCGGACGTGCGATCCCGTCCCCATCCACCTTCGGTGGATAATCAACCTACGGCGGTCGGACATGCCAAGTGCACCAGGACGGATGCAACAAGGACGGGGAGCTGAAGCTAGACCTAGAATGGTGACACCTGGGCGCTCAGGAGCAACAGGACGGCCCGGTTCTCCGGTTGATGATGCACCGGCACGACGTTGGGATCAGCATACCGCCCCAGGAGGGCACCAGAGGAGGAGAGGATCGGAGAGAGGCCCACGTCATCCTTCACCGTCACAGGGAGCAACATTAGAAGGGTCGCGAAGGGTGCCCACGGGAGCGCAAGGGAAGGTAGCAGAGACAGGTGCAGGAGCTGGACGAAGCCCGTGGAGCAGATGCGCTGGGTCGGTGGTGGAGCCAGGGAGGGGCAAGGGGAAAAAGAGGCCTGCGACTGAGGCAAGGGCTGAACAAAGCAAGGGAGATGAAGATACCATGGCAGAAAAAGGGGCTAGACGAAGCAGATGGACTGGGAGTATTACAGCGCAGGAAGGAGGTGCAAAAGGAGCAGATACATGCGAGGATCGGGCTTAAGGGAGGACACCTCAAGTAGGTAGCTGTCTGTGGTATGAAAAGTGGGTGCACTTGCCTGCCCGACAGTGTATGCGCTGCAAACGCAACATGCATCAGGAGTGTGGGATGGTGGACGAGGAAGGGGGTTGGACCTGCGTGCCCTGCCTGAAGGTCAAACAGGGAATTCGCATGGAAGTAAGGGTGATGCTTGGGCAAGAGCACAATGCTGCGGCAGGCATTGTGTGTTGCGGCTGCAGAAGACAGCTGGAAGCCCCACACAGGAAGTGCGACTACTGCAAGCGGGCGGCTCATGTTGCCTGTATCAAGGCAAACGAGGACGGGCTGGAAAACTGCAACAGTTGCTAGTTGCGACCACGAACGGGCACGGTGGAAGGGGATTGCCCTAGCTGTTTGGGAGAGCGGAGAGGGGTGACCCCATGGTGTGAGAAGCGTGGGTACTTCGCCCACAGTGAATGTGTGAAGAAAGTGGGAGAGAGAAGGTTATGGCATGGGGGACGCATCGCGCTATACCAATATCTCCGATGCGTGAATTCACGAAGCAAACTATGCGCCACATGCAGGAACCCAGTCCGCATCCGTACGTGGCATTGCATCAGTTGCCACCGACGGGTGCACCTCCCATGCGCCCGCCGCTATAACAACGCACACATAGGACTCCATGCACCCCTGTGTATACCCTGCGAGGAGAGTGATGAGGCAAAGAGGAGGGTACAGGCGGAACAGAAGGAGGTAGCACGGCTCTTGCAGGAGCAGCAGGGAGGAGGGATAGGAGGAGGAGAGCGCAGGGTGACCCCACGCCAGAGCCCCAAGGTGCGGAATGAGGAAGTATGACAGGAAGGGCTCCACCCAGAGTTGGACGGCATGGAGAGGACAAGGTGGGCGGAAGAGGAGTATTCATCACCGGAGAAAGGGACTGAGGAACCTGCGCGGGAAGGGGACGAGAGCACTAGGGATGCGGCAAAAAATTCACCAGAAAGGGAAGAGCGGGATGAACGAAACAAGGGAAGGGGACGAATGGACGGGGACGTCCAGCTCATTTTACGGGAGTAGGGTATAACAGTGTTAATGATGTTTCGTTCATCCACCGGAGGAGGGGAAGAGAAGTGGGCCCGGGGTCAAGATTTGGGGAAGGGGTCGACGGATGATCCGACGACCATCGAACGAGGAATGAAATTACGAGAAGAGGAGTTCAGTTCCGGGAAGCGACAAAGCGTGCAGAAAATAATGCGGCGGATGCTGTGACCCGACCAGACCTGCCGGGAGGGAAGGAAGGCGGCCCGAAGCTGGCTTGATGGCAGCGGAATCGCGGCCGAACCACGGAAGGAGGAGCGGTACTCGAGGCGCCTTACCCAGAGGCGTTTTGATGTGCGAGCCGCAAAAGGGGCCAGCTAGCGAGACGAGAATGCTGGGAGGGGCAATGCAAGGAGAAGGTAAAAGGAGAAGGGTGAGAGGAAAAATGACTGCTGACCGTCTGCTGACGCTGAGCTGCCGAGCCGCTCAAACCCGACGCAAATGCGCTCAAGCTGATCGCGGACGACTGACAGTCGACGATCGAGGGAGGATTGAGAGTTCCCCGAGTCTGAGACACCGATCCCGCCCCGTCTCATGACGAGACGTTCGCCACCCGCCGCTCGTTGTTGCTGAATCCTCACCCGTAGCTGTATGTCCAGTCCTAGAACAGTGGCCATCAGCAAGACTGAGAAATTGCTGCCCCCCAGTCAAACCAGACCGTCGAGCGGGACCTGTGTCCCGTCTCGCGACAAGTTAGAGTAGGAAGCTAGGCTGGGTTAGGTGTGTGGGGAAGGGTATGTGTGTGTGTGTGTGTGTCTGTGTGTGTGTGTGTGTGTGTGTGTGTGTGTGCAGCCATCCCCGGATGGGAAGGCCGCTTCCTGAAGAACACGTCATGGAGCCATCATGGCTTGGTCCTGAATTCCCGGGGGAGCTCCAGCCGCCCAGCTCAAGCAGAGCCGCCCGAGATTCTCCGGTGACCCTCTATGCCATTTGCAGCTGTTGCAATGTGCCCCATCGGCTCGGCGTGCGAACGGTTTTGGGAGTGATGCAATGGTTGCATCATCCTGCTGGTGGGGCCGTGGAGCAGTTCTAGCAACCGTGGCTGCGGAGACTTCCCCGCGACGACGAGCCCCGTCCCGTGGAGAGTTGGCAGGAGGCCGCGCGTGACGTCGGACGGCATGCTGCGGAGGCAGCTGAAGAGCGAGCTGAGGCGTTCCAAGCTTATCAACGGTACCGACAAGAGCTCTTCCGCCTACGAAGGGAGGACTTGGCGCATGCCCATTCCCGTGCAGGTCGATGCGTTAACGGTCCATTGAAGTTGCATCGTGCTGCTCCACGAGCGAACGACCAAGGCGGCGTGAACCTTGTGGTGCTTGTGCGAGAACCAGCTCCGGCCGATGATCCGGCGGTGCAGGAGGTTTATGGTTTGCCCATTCTGCTTGGTGACATGTAGGATAGTAACTGCATGTGTAGAGGAGAAGTGCTGATCGTGTGTATCTCTCCTTGATTGAATGCGAGCATTTTAATTGTTCAATTTGCCCCATTCATGCTGTTAGGAGGGATTGTCTTAGTGAATGTCGTATCATCCGGTGCATGATTGACCTTCAGTGATCAAGTATTAATGAACATAATAGCTAGAATAACCACGTTGGTCATCTCAAGACTTGTCGGAGTTGAGGCGTAAGAAGTGTGGGTTGATCAGGAAAAGGAATGCGCATGATATATTCCCAACATTGATTCGGTAAATGATCCATCGAGTAGTTAGGAGGAGGGAAAGGGTGAAGTCTTCTGGTTGATGAGAATGTGCATGGAACAGGCAGAATAAAAGAGTGACATAGGACGAGAAAGAGAGCGGATTTGCGGGGATAGCACAACCCGAATCGCAGCCAAGAGCTGATCCCTGCATACTGTAAGACCCGATTCCGGCCGATGGCAAAAAAGGGTATAACACTCTACTTGTACCCTACGTGCACCATAGTTGAACCCTAGTTGTGCCCGAGTTGCACCCTAGTTGCACCCTAGTTGTACCCTACTTGCTTCCTTGTTGCATCCTACTTGTATCCTACTTGCACCCTAGTCGCACCCTAGTTTTACCTTAGTTACGCCCTACTTGCGCCCTACATGCATCTTAGTTGCAACTAGTTGCATCCTACTTGCGTCTTACTTGTGCCCTACTTGCTGTTCTTGTGCCCTAGTTGCACCCTACTTGCGCCCTAGTTGTGCAAGTAGGGAACAAGCAGGCTGCAAGTAGGGCACAACTAGGGCCCAACAATGGATAACTAGGGTGCAACTAGGACTTAACTGGTGCCCAACTCCGTACGACTCTGTCCAAGTCCGTACAACTCCGTACAACTCTGTACAACTCTGTACAACTCAATACAACACCATAAAACTTGCTACAACTTGCTACAACTGTGTACAACTCCGTACCACTTTGTCCAACTCTGTACAACTCTTTACAACTCCGTACAACTCTGTCCAACTCCGTACAACTCCGTACAACTCCGTACAGCTCCGTACAAGTAAGTACACATCCGTCCAAATCTGTACAGCTCCGTACAACTCCGTACAGCTTAGTACAAATCGCTAGAACTCCGCACAACTCTGTACAACTCCGTACAACTTTGTACAACTGTGTACACCTCCGTACACCTTCCTACAACTCCGTACAACTCCATACAACTCGGCACACATCCATACAACTCCGTACAGCTTTTCTACAACTTGCCACAAATTTGTACAACTCCGTACAATTTTGTTCAAGTCCGTACAACTCGGTCCAACTCCGTTCAACTCCGTACAACCTCCTACTATTCCCTACAAGTCCCTACGACTCTGTACGACTCCGTACAACTCCGTACTACTCCTTACAATACCGTACAACTCCATACATCTTTGTAGAACTCCGTACGACTCCGTACAACTCCGTACAATCCTGTACCGCTCCATAAATCTCCGTACAAATCACTACAGTTCTATACAACTCTGTACAGCTCCGTACAAATCCGCATAAATCTGTAGAACTCCGTACAACTACGTACAACTCCGTACTACTCCGTACAAATCCATACAAATCCCTACAAGTCTGTACAACTCTGTACAACTTGGTACAACTCCGTACAACTCCGTACAACTCCGCATAACTCCATACAACTCCGTGTAAAACTGTACAACTCCGTACAACTCCGTCTAATTCTGTACAACCCCGTACAACTCCGTACAACTCCGTCGAACTCCGTACTACTTGCTACAACTTGCTACAACCCTATACAACTTCATACAACTTTGTACAACTCTGTACAGCTCTATACAACTCCATACAACGCTATAGAAATCGCTTCACCTCCGTACAAATCTGTACAACTCCGTACAACTCTGTACAATCTCGTACAGCTCTATACACCTCTGTACATCTCTATTCAACTCCGTACAACTCCATACTACTCAATTTTTTTTTGACAACTTGCTAAAAATCCGTACAACTCCGTACTACTCTGTAAAGCTCTGTACAACTCTGTATAGCTCCGTACAACTCCGTAGAGCACCATACAATTCCCCACAACTCCCTACAACTCCATACAAACTTGTACAATTCTGTATAACTCCGTACAACTCTGTACAACTCCGTACAACGCCTTACTTTCAGAAGAATGCAATGAGCGAGGACGTCAGTAGCAGAAGCGAGCAGAAGCATTGAAGCATGTAGAAGTGTGTTAACAGAATGACACGGGCAGAAAGGCGAGTGGGATCCCAAGGAGTTAGTCGCAGGGCCTCGAGAGAGGCAAGGCACCGGAGCTCCGAGGTAGACAGAGGGCAGCAAGAGAACATGAAAGCGAAGCAAGTGATGCACCAAGAGTGAGCGAAGGGTCGAGGATTACAAAGCGAAGAGTGAGCTGGGGATGGTGGGCAAAGGCGATAGACGTGAGGGGCGAGCAGGGCGAGAACACGGCGGTGAAGCCACGGAACCAAAGGGAACAGGATGAACAGAACTGGTCTGGTTAACGTTGAGGGAATGAACATCCTTGGTAAAAAAGGACAGAACAGGACAAAAAGGCAAAGCAACGGCTTCTTTCCGCTAGCTGGACGCGGGTGACAGGTGTCACTTTATTAGGGGATGACTTGACCGTTTGTGCTCAACGGATGTTTCGGTCGAAAGCTGTTGGTCAAGTGGGTTCGATCCAGGACCTGAACCGTTATTGAGATGCCTTATCGGTGTGCTTTACTGACACTTACAACTCCGTATAAGTCCTTACAGATTGCTTCAACTCCGTACAGCTCCATACAGATCCGTGCAACTCATACAACTCTGTACAACATTGTACAACTTTGTACAACTCTGTATAACTCAGCACAACCCAGTACAACTACGTACAACTATGTACAACTCTGTACAATTTGCTACAACACCGTAAAACTCCGTACAACTCGGTACAGCTCCGTACAGCTCTGTACAACTCCGTACAGCTCCGTACAGCTACCGAAAAACTCCATATAACTGTACACAACTCTGCACATCTCCATACAACTCTGAAAAATGTTTCTGTATTCTGCTACAAATTCGTACAACTCCGTACAACTCCGTACAACTCCGGGCAACTCTGTCCAACTCACCACTGACACCGCCTTCTACGACATCCTCCAGGCTCATGATCCTTGTGTATAAGCACTACAAGATGTGTTCTCCACCATCAACAACGCTGTACTCGGGGACTGCCGATGTACCTCTATCACCTGCGCACTAACAGACCTGGCCAACATACACTCGAACAAGTTCCTCCCCCTCCTCAAACTCGCCTGGCCTACCTCCCGCTCCCACCGACCTCATTTACCCCAACGCCTCTTGAATCCCCTTCTTGATCAACTATGGTGGTCATCTTCAAGGGGGGTGTCAGAATAAAAGAAGATGACCCCACTCAGTTTGGTACATACTCTTCCTCTCTCGGATATTCTGATTTTTCCATAACGGTTCATCTCCGGTATGAATCACCTCGGTCACACCCACCACTAGCCGTTCTCGGTCGTGCTCCGACCAACGCACACCCTACCGAGTGATCCCCTAATAAGCGGTTAGACCACAAAATGTGTCCGGCTAGCGCCCAAGAATCCGTTGGTTGTTCTTTGTCCTGATCTGTTTCATATATGGAGGATGTTTATTCCCTCCGAGTTTAGTCCAGAATAGTTCTTTCCATCGTGTTCGCCTTTGGTTCCAAGTAGGGCGCAACTAGGACGCAAGTAGGGCGCAAGTAGGGCGCACATAGGGCACAACTAGGGCGCAACTAGGGTGTAGCTAGTGCCCAACTCAGGCGCAACTAGGATGCAACTAGGGTGCAATTAGGACGAAACTAGGATGCAAGTAGGGCGGAACTAGGGTGCAAGTAGAGCGCAACTAGGACGTAACTGGGACACAACTACGACACAACTAGGGCCCAAGCAGGGCGCAAGTAGGGTGCAACTAGGGTACAACTAGAGTATAAGTAAGACGCAAGTAGGGCACAAGTAGGGCGCACAAGTAGGGCGTACAAGTAGGGCGCAAGTAGGGCGTAAATAGGACGCAACTAGGGTGCAAGTAGGGTGCAAGTAGGGCGTAAGTATGGTGCAACTAAGGCGCAACTAGGGTATAACTAGGGTGCAAGCAGGGGGTAAGTAGGACGCAACTAGGACGCAAGTAGGACGCAACTAGGACGCAACTAGGGCGTAGCTACTGCCCACCTAAGGCACAACTATGGTGCAACTAGGGCGCAAGTAGGGCGCATCTACCGCGTAAGTAGGAAACAACTAGGGTGTAAATAGGACGCAACTAGGGCGTACCTAGGACGTAGCTAGTGCCCAACTGAAACGCAACTAGGGTGCAACTAGGGCGCAAGAACGGCACAACTAGGGCGCAAGTAGGGCACAACTAGGGCACAACTAAGGCGTAACCAGGGCGCAACTAGGGCGCAAGTAGGGCGCAAGTAGGATGCAACTAGGCCACAACTAAGACACAACTAGGGCAAAACTAGGGCACAACTAGGGCGCAAGTATGACACTAGTAGGGCGTAACTAGGGCGCAACTAGGGGGCAACTAGGGCAAAAGTAGAGTACAAGTAGGACAAAAGAAGGGCGCAAATAGGGCGCAACTAAGGTTCAACTAGGACGCAAGTAGGATGCAAGTTGGGCGCAACTAGGGCGCAACTAGGACACAACTAGGATGCAAGTAGGGTGCAAGTAGGGTGTAACTTGGGTGCAACTAGGGTGCAACTAGGGCCCAACTAGGGCGTAGCTAGTGCCCGACTGAGGCGCAACTAGGGCGCAACTAGGGTGCAAGTCGGGCGTAACTAGGGTGCAAGTAGGACGCAACTAGGGCATAAGTAGGACACAAGTAGGACACAACTAGAGCGCACCTAGGGCGCATCTAGCCTACTTGAACTAGGGCGTAGCTAGTGCCCAACTGAGGCGCAACTCGAGCGCAACTAGGGCGCAACTAAGGGGCAACTAGGGTGCAAGTAGGGTGCAATTAGGGCGCAAGTAGGGCACAAGTAGGGCATATCTAGGACGCAACTATGGCGCAACTAGGGTGCAACTAGGACGCAACTAGGGCGCAACTAGGGTGCAAGTAGAGCACAAGTAGGGCCAAACTAGGGCGCAACTAGGGCGCAACTAGGGTACAAGTAGGGCACAAGTAGGTCACAAGTAGGGTGCAACTAGGGCGCAACTAGGGAGCAACTAGGAAGCAAGTAGGACGCAAGTAGGACGCAAGTAGGGCACAACTAGGACGCAACTAGATTGCAACTAGGGCACAAACAGGGTGCAAGCAGGGCGCAACTAGGGTGTAACTAGGGTGCAACTAGGGCAAAACTAGGGTGCAACTAGGGCGCAACTAGGGCATAGCTAGTACCCAACTGAGGCGCAACTAGGGCGTAACTAGAACGCAACTAGGACGCAACTAGGGCTCATTTAGGGCGCAACTAGGGTGCAACTAGGGCACTAGTAGGGCACAACTAGGGCACAACCAGGGTGCAACTAGGGCGCAACTAGGGCGCAACTAGGACGTAGCTAGTACCCAACTGAGGCCCAAGGAGTGCGCAATTAGGGCGCAACTAGGGCGCAACTAGGGCTCAGGTAGGGTGCAACTAGGGCGCAAGTAGGGAGCGAGTAGGGCGCAAGCATGGCGCAAGTAGGAGGCAACTAGGGTGTAACTAGGGCGCAAGTAGGGCGCAAATATGGCACAAGTAGGGCGTAACTAGGGCACAACTAGGGTGTAAGAATGGTGCAACTAGGGCGCAAATAAGGCGCAAGTAGGACGCAACTAGGGTGCAACTAGGGTGCAACTAGGGCGCAACTTGGACACAATTAGGCTGCAAGTAGGGTGCAACTAGGGCGCAACTAGGGCGCAACAAGGACACAAGTTGGGCGCATGTAGGGCATAAGTAGGGTGCAACTAGGGTGCAACTAGGGCGCAACTAGGGCGCAAGTAGGGCGCAAGTAGGACGCAAGTATGGCGCAACAAGGGTACAACTAGGACACAACTAGGATGTAACTAGGGCACAACTAGTGCAAAACTAGAACATGGCTAGTGCCAACTGAGGCACAACTAGGGTGCAACTAGGGCGCAACTAGGGCACAACTAGGTGCAAGTAGGGCACAAAAGGGGTGCAAGTAGGGTCCATCTGAGGCGCAACTAGGGTGCAACTATGTCGCAACTAGGGTGCAACTAGGGCGTAACTAAGGCGTAGCTAGGACGCAAGTAGGACGCACGTAGGATACAAGTACGGTGCAACTACGACGTAACTAGGGCGTAACTAGGGTAAAACTAGGATACAACTAGGACTTAACTACGGCTGAAGTAGGGTGCAACTAGGGCGCAAGTAGGGTGCAAGTAGGGCGCAAGTAGGGTACAAGTAGGACGCAACTAGGGTAAAAATATGGTATAACTATGGCACAAGTAGGGCGCAAGTAGGGCACAAGTAGGGTGCAAGTAGGACACAAGAAGGGCGCAAGTAAGTCGCAACCAGGGCACAACTAGGCCGCAAGTAGGGCGCAAGTAGGACACATGTAGGGCGCAACTAGGACGCAACTAGGGTGCAACTAGGGTGCAAGTAGGGCGCAAGTAGGGCGCACGTAGGACGCAAGTAGGGTGCAACTAGGGCACAAGTAGGGCGCAACTAGGACGCAACTAGGGTGCAACTAGGGTGCAAGTAGGGCGCAAGTAGGGCGCACGTAGGACGCAAGTAGGGTGCAACTAGGGCACAACTAGGGTGCAAGTAGGGCGCAAGTATGGCGCGATTATGGTGGAACTAGGGCGCAACTAGGGTGCAAGTAGGGCACAAGTAGGTCACAACTAGGGCGCAACTAGGGCGCAACTAGGGCGCAAGTAGGGCGTAAGTAGGACGCAACTATGAAACAACTAGGGCACAACTAGGGCACAACTAGGACGTAGCTAGTGCCTCACTGAGGTGCAACTAGGGCGTAACTAGGGCGCAAGTACGGTGCAACTAGGGCGCAAGTAGGGCGCAAGTAGGGCGTCAGTAGGGCGCAAGTAGGACACAACTAGGGCGCAACTAGGGTTCAAGTAGGGTGAAACTAGGACATAGTTAGTGGCCAACCAAGGCACAATAACGGCGCCACTAGGGTGAAAGTAGGGTGCAACTAGGGTACAAGTAGGGCACAACTAGGACGCAAGTAGGGCGCAAGTAGGGCGCAAGTAGGGCGCAAGTAGGGTGCAAGTAAGACGCAACTAGGGTGCAACTAGGGTGCACGTAGGGTGTACCTACGTTGCAAGTAGAGTACAACTAGGGCGCAAATATTGTGCGACTAGGACGCAAGCAGGGCGTAAGTAGGGTGTAACTAGTATGGAACTAGGGCGCAACTAGGGTGTAAGTAGGGTGCAAGTAGGATGGAAGTATGACGCAAATAGGGCGTAACTAGGACGCAAGTAGGGCGCAAGTAGGACGCAAGTAGGGCACAACTATGACACAACTAGGACACATCTAGGGCACAAGTAGGACACAAGACGACACATTTAGGGTTTAACTAGGGCATAACCAGGGCACAACTAGGGCACAACTAGGGTGCAACTCGGGCATTGCTAGTGCCCAACCGAGGCGCAACTGGGGCGCAACTAGGGTGCAACTAGGGAGCAACTATGATGCAAGTACAGCACAAATAGGGTGTAACTAGGGTGCAACTAGGTCGTAGCTAGTGCCCAAATGAGGCGCAACTAGGTCGTAACTAGGGCGGAACTAGGGCGCAACTAGGGCGCAACTAGGGCGCAAGTAGGACGCGAGTAGGACGCAAGTAGGGTACAACTAGGGCGTAACTAGGGTGAAACTAGGGCATAGCTAGTGTCCAACTGAGGCGCAACTAGGGCGCAACTAGGGCGCAACTAGGGTGCAACTAGGGCACAAGTAGGGCGCAACTAGGACGTAACTAGGGTAAAAGTAGGGTACAACTAGGATGCAACAAGGGCGCAACTGAGATGCATGTAGGGCGTAACTAGGATACAACCGGGGCACGAATAGGGTGCAAGTAGGACACATGTAGGGGGCAACTAGGGCGCAAGTAGGGTACAACTAGGGCGCAATTAGGGCACAACTAGTGTACAACTAGGGTGCAAGTAGGGCACAAGTAGGGTACAACTAGGGCGTAACTAGGGCGCAATTAGGACGCAAGTAGGGTGCAAGTATCGTGTAACTAAGGTACAACTAGGGCACAACTAGGGCACAAGTAGGGTGTAATTAGGACGCAAGTAGGGTGCAACTAGGGTGCAACTAGGGTGCAAGTAGGGCGGAAGTAGGACTCAAGTAAGGCGCAAGTAGGACGCAAGTAGGATGCAAGTAGGGGGCAAATTGGGCAACTAGGGTGCAACTAAGACACAACTAGGACGCAACTAGGGCGCATGTAGGGCCCAACTAGGACGCAACTAGGGCACAACTAGGGCACAACTAGGGCGTATCCAGGGTGTAGCTAGTGCCCAACTGAGGTGTAACTAGGGCGTAACTAGAGTGCGACTAGGGTGTAACTAGGGCGTAACTAGGCCCCAACTAGGGCACAACTAGGGTGCAAATAGGGTGCAACTAGGACACAACTCGGGCCCAAGTTGGACATAAGTAGGGAGTAACGAGGGTGCAACTAGGGTATAAGTAGGGCGCAAGTAGGGCGCAACTAGGGCACAATTAGGTCGCATCTAGGGTGCAAATAGGATGTAAATAGGGTACAACTACGGCGCAACTAGGGCACAACTAGGACGTAGCTACTGTCTAACTCAGGTGCAACTAGGGCGCAAGTAAGACGCAAGTACGGTGCAACTAGGGCATAATTATGGGGCAGCTAGAGCGCAAATATGACGCAATTAGGGTACAACTAGGATGCAACAAGGACGCAACGAGGATAAAACTAGGACGTATCTTGTTCCCAACTCTGAACGACTCGTTCCAAGTCCGTACAACTCCGTACAAGTCTGCACAACTCCGTATAACTCCGTACAACTTTGTACAACTCAGTACAACTCCGTACAACACTGTAAAACTTGTTACAATGCGCTCCAACTCCGTACAACTCCATATAACTTTGTACAACTTCGTACAACTCTATACAGCTCCGTACAACCCTGTACAACTCCGTACAACTCTGTACAAATCGCTAGAACTCCGCACAACTTTGTACATTTCCGTACAACTTTGTACAAATCTATACATTTCCGTACAGCTCCCAACAACTCTGTACAACCCCATTCAAATCCGCACATCTCCATACAACTCTGTACAATATTTCTACAACTTGCTACACATCCGTACAACTCCATACAATTACATACAAGTCCGTACAACTCTGTCCAACTCCGTACAACTCCGTAAAACCCCCTACAATTCCCTATAACTCCCTACGACTCCCCCTCTGACAATTTGTGAGTTGTAGTATGAGTTGTCAACATTGGCCTGACATAGTGAAAGTATTCGGTCATGGTCAGTGACATACGCCTACCTTGGTTGGTCATTGTGCATGGTAGCCATACCGTGCCGCTACGTATTAAAGGTCTTTGTACTTGCTAGTCAATCACTAGTATTCCAAACCATTTGTTTCCCCCTCTGACCATTTTTGAATCGTATTATGAGTTGTCAATGTTGACCACACATAGTGAAAACCTCTGGTTGTGTTCAGTGACATATGCTTACTTTGGTTGGTCATTCTGCATGGTAAGCACACTGTGCCACTACTTATCGAAGGTATTTGTGCTTGCTAGTTGATAACGAGTACTCTTCAACCATTGTTTCTCCATTTGACCATTTGTGACTTAATGCATGAGTTGTTAATGTTGACCACCCATAGTGAAATTCTTTGGTGATGGTCAGTGACATGTGCCTATTTTGGTTGGGCATTGTGTATGGTAGGCACACTGTGCCACTACTTATTGAAGTTCTTTGTACTTGCTAGTTGATAGCTAGTATTCCCAAAGCATTTTTTCCCCCTCTCACCATTTGTGACTGAAGTTATGAGTTGTAAACAATGACCACACATAGTGGAATGCATTGGTCATCGTCGGTGACATATGCCTACTTTGGTTGGTCATTGTGCACGGTAGCCACACCGTACCACTACTTATTGAATGTCTTTGTACTTGCTATTTAGTTACTAGTATTCCCAAACCATTGTTTCCCCCTCTGACCATTTGTGACTTGTATTACGATTTGTCAACGTTGACCGCACATAGTGAAATTCTTCGGTCATGGTCAGTGATATAAGTCTACTTTGGTGGGTCATTGTGCATGGTAGCCACACCATGGAACTACTTATTGAATTTCTTTGTACTTGAAATTTGATAAATAGTATTTCCAAGCCATTGTATCCCCCTCTGACCTTTTGTGCCTTGTATTATGCGTTGTCAACGTTGAGCACCCATAGTGGTACTCTTTGGCCATGGTCAGTGACATATGCCTACTTTGGTTGGTCATTGTGCATGGTAGCCACATCTTGCCACTACTTATTGAAGGTCTTTGCACTTGCTAGTTGATACCTAGTAATCCCAAACCATTGTTTCCCCCTCTGACCATTTGTGATCCGTATTATGGGTTGTCAACGTTGACCACACATAGTGAAATTCGTTGGTCATGGTCAGTGACATATGCCTGCTTTGGTTGGTCATTGTGCATGGTGGCCACATCGTGCCACTAATTTTTGAAGGTCTTTGTACTTGCCAGTCAAGAACGAGTATTCTGAAACCATTGTTTCCCCGTCTGACCATTTGTGACTTGTATTATGAGTTGGCAATGTTGACCACAAAAAGTGAAATTCCCTGGTCATGGTCAGTGACATATGCCTATTTTTGTTGGTCAATGTGCACGGTAGCCACACCGTGCCACTCCTTCTTGAAGGTATTTGTACTTGCTAGTCGATAACTAGTATTCAATAAGTAGTGGTAAGGTGTGGCTACCATGCACAATGACCAACCAAAGTAGGCATATGCCACTGACCATGACCAAAGAATTTCACTATGGGTGGTCAACGTTGACAACTCATAATAGAAGTCACAAAAGGTCAGCGGGGGAAACAATGGTTTGGGAATAATACTTACAAATAGAAAGTACAAAGACCTCCAATAAGTAGTGCCATGGTGTGGCTACCATGCACAATGACCAACCAAAGTAGACTTATGTCACTCACCATGACCGAAGAATTTCACTTTGTCTGGTCAACGTTGACAAATCATAAAGCGAGTCACAAGTTGTCAGATGTGGAAACAATGGTTTGGGAATGCTAGTTACTAACTAGCAAGTACAAAGACTTTGAATGAGTAGCAGTACGGTGTGGCTACCATGCACAATGACCAACCGCAGTAGGCATATGTCACTGACCATGACCAATGAATTTCACTAAGTTTGGTCAACACTGACAACTCATTATTTCAGTCATAAATGGTCAGAGGGGGAAACAATGGTTTGGGAATACTAGTTATCGACTAGCAGGTACAAAGAACTTCAATAAGTAGTGGCAAGGTGTAGCTACCAGGAACAATGACCAACCAAAGTAGGCATATGTCACTGACCATGACCAGATAAATTCACTATGTGTGGGTCAACATTTGCAACTCATATCACAATTCACAAATGGTGAGATGGGGAAAAAAGGTTTGGAAGTACTAGTTATCGACTAGCAAGTACAAAGAACTTCAAAAAGTAGTGGTACGGTGTGGCTACCGTACACAATGACCAACCAGAGTAGGCATACGTCACAGACCATGACCAAAGAATTTCACTATGTGTGGTCAATGTTGACAACTTATAATTTCAGTCACAAATGGTCCGAGGGAGAAGCAATGGTTTGGGAACACTAGTTATTGACTAGCAAGTGCAAATACCTTCAATAAGTAGTTGCACGGTTTGGCTACCATGTACAATGACCAACCAAAGTAGGCACATGTCACTGAACATGACCAAAGAATTTCACTATGTGTGGTCAACATTGACAACTCGTAATACGATTCACAAATGGTCGGAGGGGGAAACGATGGGATTGGAATACTAGTTATTGACTATTAAGTATAAAGACATTCAATACGTAGTGGCATGGTATAGCGACCATGCACAGTGACAAACCAAAGTAGGCATATGTCACTGAACATAACGAAATAACTTCACTATGTTTGGTCAATGTTGACAACTCATAATACGATTTGCAAATAGTCAGAGGAGGTAACGATGGTTTGGAAATACTAGTTATTGACTAGCAAGTACAAAGACCTTCAATGAGTAGTGGCACGGTGTGGCTACCATGCACACTAACCAACCAAAGTAGGCGTAAGTCATTGACCATGACCAAAGAATTTCACCATGTGTGGTCAACGTTGACAACTCATAGTACAAGTCACAAATGGTCAGTGGGGGAAACAATGGTTTGTGCCCTAGTTGAACCCTAGTCGTGTCCTAGTTGCGCCCTACATTTGTCCTTGCGCCCTAGTAGGGCGCAGCTAGGACGCAACTAGGGTGCAAATAGGGCGCAAGTAGGGTGCAACTAGGACGCTAGTTGCACCCCAGTTGCGCCTCAGTTGGGCACTAGCTACGCCCTACTTGCACCCTAGTTGCGTCCTAGTTGCGCCCAACATGTTTCCTACTTGCACCCTAGTTGCGTCCTCGTAGGGCGCAACTAGGATGCAACTAGGGTGCAAATAGGGCGCAAGTAGGACACAAGTAGGGCGCAACTAGGGCGCAAGTAGGGCACAAGAAGGACGCAACTAAGGCGTAACTAGGGCACAACTAGGCCGCAAGTAGGGCGCAAGTAGGATACATGTAGGGCGCAACTAGTACGTAACTAGGGTGCAACCAGGGCGCAGGTAGGGCGCAAGTAGGACGCAAGTAGGATGCAAGTAGGGTGCAACGAGGGCACAACTAGGGCGCAAGTAGGGCGCAAGTATGGCGTGAGTAGGGTGCAACTAGGGCGCAACTAGGGTGCAAGTAGGGCACAAGGTCACAACTAGGGCGCAACTAGGGCGCAACTAGGGTGCAAGTAGGGCGTAAGTAGGACGCAACTAGGGAACAACTAGGGCGCAACTAGGGCACAACTAGGACGTAGCTAGTGCCCAACTGAGGTGCAACTAGGGCGTAACTAGGGTGCAAATACGGTGCAACTAGGGCACAAGTAGGACGCAACGAGGGCGCCAGTAGGGCACAAGTAGGACATAACTAGGGCGCAACTAGGGTGCAAGTAGGATGAAACTAGGACGTAGCTAGTGGCCACCATAGGGACAATAACGGCGCCACTAGGGTGCAAGTTGGGTGCAACTAGGGTACAAGTAGGGCACAACTAGGATGCAAGTAGGGCGCAAGTAGGGCGCAAGTAGGGTGCAAGTAGGGTGCAACTAGGGTGCAACTAGGGCGCAAGTAGGGTGCACCTAGGTTACAAGTAGGGCACAACTAGGACACAACTAGGGCGTAAACAGGGTGCAACTAGGGTGCAAGTAGGGCGTAAGTAGGGTGAAACTAGGATGAAACTAGGGCGCAACTAGGGTGCAAGTAGGGTGCAAGTAGGGCTCAAGTACGAAGCAAAATAGGGCGTACCTAGGATGCAAATAGGGCGCAAGTAGGACGCAAGTATGGCACAGCTAGGACACAACTAGGACACATGTAGGGCACAATTAGGGCGCAAGACGACACAACTAGGGTGCAACTAGGGCGTAACCAGGGCACAACTAAGGTGCAACTAGGGTGCAACTAGGGCGTAGCTAGTGCCCAACTGAGGCGCAACTGGGGCGCGACTATGGTGCAACTAGGGCGCAACTATGCCGCAAGTACGGCACAAATAGGACGCAACTAGGGTGCAACAAGGGCACAAATTGGTCGTAGCTAGTGCCCAAATGATTCGCAACTAGGCCGCAGCTAGGGCGTAACTAGGGCGTAACTAGGGTGCAACTAGGGCGCAACTAGGGCACAAGTAGGACGCGAGTAGGACGCAAGTAGGGTGCAACTAGGACGCAACTAGGGTGCAACTAGGGCGTAGCTAGTGTCCAACTGAGGCACAACTAGGGTGCAACTAGGGCGCAACTAGGGTGCAACTAGGGCACAATTAGGGCGAAACTAGGACGCAACCAGGGTAAAAGTAGGACGCAACTAGGACGCAACTAGGGCACAACTGAGATGCATGTAGGGCGTTACTATGATGCAACTAGGGCACGACTAGGGTGCAAGTAGGGCACACGTAGGGCGCAACTACGGCGCAAGTAGGGTGCAACTAGGGCGCAACTAGGGCGCAACTAGTGCACAACTAAGGTGCAAGTAGGGCACAAGTAGGGTACAACTAGGGCGTAACTAGGGTGCAAGTAGGACGCAATTAGGGTGCAAGTATTGTGTAACTAAGGTACAACTAGGGTACAACTAGGGCACAAGTAGGATGCAAGTAGGACGCAAGTAAGGTGCAACTAGGGTACAACTAGGGTGCAACTAGGGCGGAAGTAGGACGCAAGTAAGATGCAAGTAGGATGCAACTAGGATGGAAGTAGGGGACAAGTAAGGGGCAACTAGGGTGCAATTAGGGCACAACTAGGGCGCAACTAGGGCGCATGTAGGGCACAACTAGGATGCAAGTAGGGCACAACTAGGGTGTAACTAGGGCGTAACTAGGGTGTAGCTAGTGCCCAACTGAGGCGCAACTAGGGCGTAACTAGGGCGCGACTAGGGTGTAACTAGGGTGTAACCAGGGCACAACTAGGACGCAACTAGGGTACAAATAGGGTGCAACTAGGATGCAACTAGGGCCCAAGTTGGACATAAGTAGGGAGTACCTAGGGTGCAACTAGGGTGGAAGTAGGGCGCAAGTAGGGCGCAACTAGGGTGCAACTAGGATACATCTAGGGTGCAAGTAGGATGCAAGTGGGACGTAAATAGGGTAGAACTACGGCGCAACTAGGGCACAACTAGGACGTAGCTAGTGTCCAACTGAGGTGCAACTAGGGCGCAACTAGGACGCAAGTACGGCGCAACTAGGGCGTAAGTAGGGCACAGCTAGGGCGCAAGTAGGGTGCACGTAGGGCACAACTAGGACGCAACTAGGGCACAACAAGGCTGAAACTAGGACGTATCTAGTGTCCAACTTTGACCAACTCCATCCAACTTCCTGCAACTCCGTACAACTCTGCACGACTCTGTACAATTATGTACAACTCTGTACAACTCCGTACAACTCCGTACAATATTGTAAAACGTGTTACAATGCGCCCCAACTCCGTACAACTCCATATAACTTTGTACAACTCCGTACAACTCTGTACAACTCCGTACAACTCCATACAACTCGGTACAACTCCGTTCAAATCGCTGCACATCCGTACAACTCTATACAGCTCCGTACAACTCTGTACAACTCCATACAGCTTTGTACAAATCGGTAGAACTCCGCACAACTTTGTACAACTCCGTACAGCTTTGTACAACTCTATACACATCCATACAGCTCCCAACAACTCTGTACAACCCCATACAACTCCGCACACCTCCATACAACTCCGTATAATATTTCTATGACTTGCTACAAATCCGTACAACTCCATACAATTTTGTACAAGTCCGTACAACTCTGTCCAACTCCATACAACTTTGTACAACCCCCTACAATTCCCTATGACTCCCTACGACTCCCTCTCTGACCATTTTTGAATTGTTGTATGAGTTGTCACAGTGTTCTGACATAGTGAGAATATTTGGTCATGTTCAGTGACGCACGCCTTCTTTGGTTGGTCATTGTACATGGTAGCCATACCGTGCCGATATGCATTGAAGGCCTTTGTACTTGCTAGTCAATCACTAGTATTCCAAACCCTTTCTTCCCCCCTCTGACCATTTTTGAATCGTATTATGAGTTGTCAATGTTGACCACACATAGTGAAATTCTCTGGTCATGTTCAGTGACGTATGCCTACTTTGGTTGGTCATTCTGCATGGTAGGCACACTGTGCCACTACTTATTGAAGGTCTTTGTGCTTGCTAGTTGATAACTAGTACTCTTAAACCATTGTTTCTCCCTCTGACCATTTGTAACCAAATTCATGCGTTGTTAATGTTGACCACCCACAGTGAAATTCTTTGGTGATGGTCAGTGACACATGCCTATTTTGGTTGGGCATTGTGTATGGTAGCCACACTGTGCCACCGCGTATTGAAGGTGTTTGTACTTGCTAGTCAATAACTAGTATTTCCAAAGCATTCTTTCCCCCTCTCACCATTTGTGACTGAAGTTATGAGTTGTAAACGTTGACCACACATAGTGAAATTCTTCGGTCATGGTCAGTGACATAAGTCTACTTTGGTTGGTCATTGTGCATTGTAGCCACACAATGGCACTACTTATTGAAGGTCTTTGTACTTGATATTTGATAACTAGTATTGCCAAACCATTCTTTCCCCCTCTGACCTTTTGTGGCTTGTGTTATGCATTGTCAACGTTGACCACCCATAGTGAAGTTGTTTGGCCATGGTCAGTGACATTTGCCTACTTTGGTTGGTCATTGTGCATGGTAGCCACACATTGCCACTACTTATTAAAGGTGTTTTCACTTGCTAGTTGATACCCAGTAATCCCAAACCATTGTTTCCCCCTCTGACCATTTGTGAACCGTATTATGGGTTGTCAACGTTGACCACACATAGTGAAATTTGTTGGTCATGGTCAGTGACATATGCCTACTTTGGTTGGTCATTGTGCATGGTGGCCACATCGTGCCACTACTTTTTGAAGGTCTTTCTACTTGCCAGTGAATAACGAGTTTTCTCAAACCATTGTTTTCCCCTATGACCACTTGTGAGTCGTATTATGAGTTGGCACTGTTGATCACGCAAAGTGAAATTCTTTGGTCATGGTCAGTGACATATGCCTACTTTGGTTGGTCATTGTGCATGGTAGCCACACCGTGCCACTACTTATGGAAGGTCTTTATACTTGCTAGCCAATAGGTAGTATTTTAAAATCATTGTTTCTCCCTCTGACCATTTGTGACTTGTATTATGAGTTGTAAACGTTGACCAGCCATAGTGAAATTCTTTGGTCATGATCAGTGACATATGCCTACTTTAGTTGGGCATTGTGCATGGTAGCCACACCATGCCACTACTTATTGAAGGTCTTGGTACTTGCTATTTGAGAACTAGTATTCCCAAACCATTGTTACCCCCTCTGACCACTTGTGACTTGTTTTGTGAGTCGTCAACGTTGACCACAGATAGTGAAATTCTTTGGTCATGGTCAGTGACATATACCTACTACGGTTGGTCATTGTGCATGGTAGCCACACCTTGCCACAACTTATTGAATGTCTTTGTACTTGCTTGCTGGTATCCAGTATTCCCAAACCATTGTTTCCCCCGCTGACCATTTGTGACTTGTACTATGAGTTGTCAACGTTGACCACACATGGTGAAATTCTTCGGTCATGGTCAGTGACATATGCCTACTTTGGTTGGTCAGTGTGCATGGTAGCCACACCGTGTCACTACTTTTTGAAGGTCGGAGTACTTGCTAGTCGATAACTAGTATTTCCAAAGCATTGTTACCTCCTCTGACCATTTGCGAATTGTATTTTGAGTTGTCAACGTTGACCACACATAGTGAAACTAGTTTGTTATGTTCAATGACATATGCCTACTTTGGTTGGTCACTATGCATGGTAGCCATACCGTGCCACTACGTACTGAACGTCATTGTACTTATTAGTCAATAACTAGTATTCCAAACCCATTGTTTCCCCCTTGGACCATTTGTGAATCGTATTACGAGTTGTCAATGTTGACCACACATATTGAAATTCTTTGGTCATGTTCAGTGACATGTGCCTACTTTGGTTGGTCATTGTACATGGTAGCCGAACCATACCACTACTTATTGGAGGTATTTGTACTTGCTAGTCAATAACTAGTGTTCTCAAACCATTTTTTCTCCCTTGGACCTTTTGCAACTGAAATTATAAGTTGTTAACGTTGACCACACATAGTGAAATTATTTGCTTATGGCCTGTGACGTATGCCTAGTTTGGTTGGTCATTGTGTACGGTAGCCACACCGTACCACTAATTCTTGAAGGTATTTGTACTTGCTATTCGATAACTAGTATTTTCAGACCACTGTTCCCCCACTCACCATGTGTGAATTGTAACATGAGTTGTAAATGTTGACCACAAATAGTGAAATTATTTGGTCATGGTCAGTCACATATGCCTTCTTTGGTTGGTCATTTTGCATGGTAGCCACACCGTGCCACTACTTATTGAAGTTCTTTATACCTGCTAGTCAATAACTAGTATTCCCAAACCATTGTTTTCCCCTTTGACCATTTGTGACTGAGATTATGAGTTGTCAATGTTGACCACAGTTAGTGAAATTCATTGGTCGTGGTCAGTGACATATGCCTACTTTGGTTGGTCATTGTGCATGGTAGCCACACCGTACCGCTACTTATTCAAAGCCTTTGTACTTGCTAGTTAGTAACTAGTATTCCCAAACCAGTGTTGCCCCCTCTGACCACTTCTTACTCGTATTATGATTCGTCAATTTTGACCACACAAAGTGAGATTCTTCGGTCATGGTGAGTGACATAAGTCTACTTTCGTTGGTGATTGTGCATGGTAGCCACACCATGGCACTACTTCTTGGAGGTCTTTGTACTTTCTATTTGCAAGTACTATTCCCAAACCATTGTTTCCCCCGCTGACCTTTTGTGACTTGTATTATGAGTTGTCAACGTTGACCACCCATAGTGAAAATCTTTGGTCATGGTCAGTGGCATATGCCTACTTTGGTTGGTCATTGTGCATGGTAGCCACACCTTGCCACTACTTATTCAATGTCTGTGCACTGACGAGTTGATACCTAGTATTCCCAAACCATTGTTTTGCACTCTCACCATTTGCGACCCGTATTATGGGCTGTCAACATTGACCACAAAAAGTGAAACTAATTGGTTATGGTTAGTTACATATGCCTACTTTGGTCGGTCATTGTGCATGGTGTCCATATCGTGCCACTACTTATTGAAGGTCTTTGTACTTGCCAATCAATAACTAGTAGTCACAAATCATTGTTCCCCCTTTCGACCATTTGTGACTCGTATCATGAGTTGGCAATGTTGACCACACATAGTTAAACTCTTTGGTCATGGTCAGGGACATATGCCTACTTTGGTTGGTCATTGTGCATGGTAGTCACACCGTGCCACTACGTATCGAAGGCCTTTCATCATCGTTGCTCCGCCTCAGTTCTTTCTCTCGCCGGCTGCCTGTCTACCTTGCCCTTCTGTTTGGGACAACACCTCTCTTCACACTCATGTGACTAACTCCTCGCTTTGTGTTCCCGTCATCCTGTTTCCGTTGCATTGCTGACGTACTTGCACAGTTTGCCTTGGTTCTGCCTGCTTCTACCAATGCCGTCTCCGCTCACTACATTCTTCTGACATGGTATCAGAGCAACAGGCAACATTACCTGGTGCCCCGTGACCGTATTGTTGCAATTGCCTTGCTCCTCTGTCCCGCATTCATCTACCACCGCTACCGCCACGTCGCGCCGCTCAGCTTCGCCAGTAGCTGACGTTTGCAGCACCGCTTAGATAGCTCCTCAGACTGAAGTGACTCCTCGTTGTCCTGACCTGGGCCAAATCCGTGCTCGTGGTCAACAAGTGGTGATGCGACGCCAATAACAGTCGTGAACAGCTCTGGATCCGCCGCCTGTTGCCATCTTCCTTGAATCTTCCTGCCGCCCGCAACGTGTCGTCCTTCGTCTCCCAGCCACCACATGTGCGTCTTCATCTTCCTCATCTGCTTCATCTGCTCCATCTGCCTCATCTACATCAGCCTCATTGCCCCCATCCTCTCAAACCGCCCACTCGCACCGCCCCTCAGCGGATCCATCAGCAGCTGAGTTCTGCCTGCCGTCTGGACATCGGACACCACCAGTCTTCCTGCCATTGTCTCGGACCAACTGGGGAACAAGCTTTCAGAAATATTTGCTTTCTGACCTTGATTCGTGTTGCGGAAGGGCCTCAGATAATCCAAGAAGAGGTCCAGAACATCTCTCACAAGAGAGAACAAATAAACGGTCCAACGGTCCCCTGCGAACGGTTACCGACGAAAGTGGCGAAGAGTCACTTGCGTCCGGCTAGCGAAGAAGCTGTTGCTTTGCGTATTTTGTCCTGTTCCCTTGTATATATGTAGGATGTTCATCCCCTCCAAAATTCAACCAGAACAGGTACCTCTCATCTGTTCGTCTTTGGTTTCGCGGCTTCGCCGCCGTGTCTCCGCTCTACTCGCTACTATGCTCATTCCTTGCCTCCATCAAACTGAGCCCTTGCTCTCCTTCCACCTGATCTCATCACCCATCTTCTTGTCACTTCGACACGCTCAAGTCCCCCATCAACCCATCACTTTCGCTCTAGCTCAAATATCCCTCTCTCTCTCTCTCTCTCTCTCTCTCTCTCTCTCTCTCTCTCTCTCTCTCTCTCTCTCTCTCTCTCTCTCAACCGACTACATGTCTAAATCTTTCTGGCGCACCACTTCCCTTCAAGCTACCGCAACTAACTTTCAGCAACCTCTCTCATCTCATTGCTGTCGTCAACCATCTGCCGTACTTCTCGCTATCGCATTACTTCTGCTTGCTTCTGCCGTGACCATCTCTTCTCATCCCAGTCTTCTTACATGGTATAAGAGCTTCAAGCAACATCGCCTGTGACATCTGAATCAAGTCCTCGTCTCGTCGCCTCCAATCGCCACACTCCTGCCATCTCTCAACATCTGCCACTGCTGACATCAGCAACCGCCCTCCGCTCGTTCCTGGACGCCTTGGCGGGTCTGATCGCAGGGACTACGTCCTGCATCTGATTACACGCTCGTGACAATGTCTGGCACTTGTCCCCGCCAAGAGTTCAAAGGGGCCTCTTGAGTTGCCCTCTGCCGACATCGTTCAACTCCATACAATGTTGTACAACTCCGTACAACTCCGTACAACCCCCTACAACTCCTTTCAACTCCCTACGAATCCGCACGACTCCCTAAAACTCCGCACGACTCTTGGGCTTGCTCCAGTTGTCTTGGCCTTGCTCCAGTTGTCTTGGGCTTGCTCGAGTTGTCTTGGGCTTGCTCCAGTTGTCTTGCGCTTGCTCGAGTTGTCTTGGGCTTGCTCCAGTTGTCTTGCGCTTGCTCGAGTTGTCTTGGGCTTGCTCCAGTTGTCTTGCGCTTGCTCGAGTTGTCTTGGGCTTGCTCCAGTTGTCTTGGCCTTGCTCCAGTTGTCTTGGCTTTGCTCCAGTTGTCTTGGGCTTGCTTCAGCTTCCTTGACCTTGCTCCAGTTGTCCTGGCCTTGCTCCTGTTGTCTTGGCCTTGCTCCAGCTGTCTTTGGCTTGCTCCAGTTCTCTTGGGCTTGCTCCAATTCTCTTGGGCTTGCTCCAGTTGTCTTTGGCTTGCTCCAGTTGTCTTGGGTTTGCCCCAGTGTCTTCGCCATGCTCAAATTGTCTTGTACTTGCTCCAGTTGTCTTGGCCTAGCTCCAGTTGTCTTCGGCTTGCTAAAATTCTGAACGACTGCGTTCAACTCCATAAAATGCTGTACAACTTTGTACAACTCCGTACAACCCCCTGTCAGAAGAATGCAGCCAACAAGAGAACGAGAGCAACAGTAGTAGAAGCAGGCAGAAGCATTGGAACATGCATGAGTACGTCAGCAAGATGACGTAAGCAGGAGCGGTCCCTAGGAGTTAGTCACAGAGTTTTACAGAGGCAGAGATCCGAAGGAGACGAGGTAGACCAGCTGTTGGGAGAGAGAGAGGCCAAAAGCAAGATGAGTCATGACTGGTTGAGAACCGAGCGAAGAAGCGAGAGTGACGGAGCAAAGAGCTGAGGGCTGAGAGAGGCTGGCGAAGGCAGGATATGCAAGAAGTGAGCAGAGCAAAGACACGGCGGCAAAGCCGCGGAACCAAGAAGGGAACAGGATGGGAAGAACTGTTCTGGTTAGCTCAAGGGAATGAACATCCTCGGTATAAAAGGTCAGAACAGGACAAGAATGCTAACCAACGGCTTCTTTCTGCTAGCCGGACGCGAGTGACAGGTGTCACTTTATTAGGGGATAACTTGACAGTGAGGTCCGAACGGTCAAGCGATCAGAGACCCGTTAGTCAAGGTGGTTGGTCGGACCTGAACCATTATTCTGAGGAGAATTCTCTGACCATAGACTTGCACAGAGTCAGTTTTCGTGAGGATATTCCAACACCCCCTACAACTCCTTTCAACTCCCTACAACTCCGCACGACTCCATAAAACTCCGCACGACTCTTGGGCTTGATCCAGTTGTCTTGGCCTTGCTCCAGTTGTCTTGGGCTTGCTTCAGTTCTCTTGGCCTTGCTCCAGTTATCTTGGGATTGCTCTAGTTTTCTTTGGCTTGCTCCAGTTGTGTTGGCCTTGCACCAGTTGTCTTGGGATTGCTCTAGATGTCTTGGCCTTGCTCGAGTTGTCCTGGGCTTGATCCAGTTGTCTTGGCCTTGCTCCAGTTGTCTTGGCCTTGCTCCAGTTGTCTTGGCCTTGCTCAAGTAGTCTTGTAATTGTTCAACTTGTCTTGGCCTTGCTCTAGTTGTCTTGGCCTTGCTCCTGTTGTCTTGACCTTATTCCAGTTTTCTTGGCCTTGATCCAGTTGTCTCAGGCTTGCTCCAGTTGTCTCAGGCTTGCTCCAGTTGTCCTGGCCTTGCTCCAGTTGTTTTGGCCTTGCTCCGGTTGTCTTGGGCTTGCTCAAGTTGACTTCAGCTTGCTCCAGTTTTCTTGGCCTTGCTCCAGTTGTCTTGGCCTTGCTCTCGTTGTCTTGGGCTTGCTCCAGTTGTCTTGGGCTTGCTCCAGTTGTCTTGGGCTTGCTCTAGTTTTCTTGACCTTGCTCCAGTTGTCATGGGCTTGCTCCAGTTGTCTTTGGCTTGCTCCAGTTGTCTTGGCCTTGCTCCAGTTGTCTTTTGCCTGCTCCGGTTGTCTTGGCCTTCGTCCAGTTGTCTTGGTCTTGCTCCAGTTGTCTTGGGCTTGCCCCAGATGTCTTGGACCATTTGGGACTCGAATTACAAGCTATCAGCGTTGAGCACACATAGTGAAAATCTTTGGTCATGGTCAGTGACATATGCCTACTTTGGTTTGTCATTGTGCATGGTAGCCACTCCGTGCCACTACGAAATGAATGTCTTTGTACTTGCTAGTCGATACTAGTATTCCCAAACTATTGTTTCCCCCTCTGACCATTTGTGACTCCTATTATGAGTTCTCAACGTTGACCCATCATAGTGAAATTCTTCGGTCATGGTCAGTGACATTTGCCTATTTGGTTGGTCATTGTGCATGGTAACCACACAGTACCACTAATTATTGAAGGTCTTTGTACTTGCTAGTCACCAAATAATATTCCCAAACCATTGTTTCCCTCTTTGACCATTTGAGACCCGTGTTATGTGTTGTCAACGTTGACCACACATGGTGAAATTCTTTGGTCATGGTCTGTGACATATGCCTACTTTGGTTGGTCATTGTGCATGGTAGCCACACCGTGCCACTGCTTATTGAAGGTATTTGTACTTTCTAGTCGATAACTAGTATTTCCAAACAATTGCTCCCCCTGTGACCATTTGTGAATCGTATTATGACTTGTTAACGTTGACCACACATAGTGAAATGTTTTGGTCATGATCAGTGACATATGCCTACTTTGGTTAGTCATTGTGCACAGTAGCCACAACATACCACTACTTAATGAAGGTCTTTGTACTTGCTAGTGGATAACTAGTATTCTAACACCATCGTTTCCCCCTCTGACCATTTGTGAATTGTATTATGAGTTGTTAATGTTGAACACACATAGTGAAATGTTTTGGTCATGGTCAGTGACATATGCCTACTTTGGTTGGTCATTGTGCATGGTAGCCACACCATGCCACTACTTATTGACGGTCTATGTACTTGCCATTCGATAACTAGTACTCCCAAACCATTAGTCCCCCCTCCACCATTTGTGACTCGTACTATGAGTTGTCAAGGTTGACCACACATAGTGAAATTCTTTGGTCATGGTCAGTGACATATGCCTACTTTAGTTGGTCATTGTGCATGGTAGCCACACCGTGCCACTACTTATTGAAGGTATTTGTACTTGCTAGTCAATAAAAAATATTCCCAAACCATTGTTTCCCCCTCTGACCATTTGTGACTTGTATTATGAGTTGTCAGTGTTGAACACACATAGTGAAATTATTTGGTCATGGTCAATGACATATTCCTACTTTGGTTAGTTGTTGTGCATGGTAGCCAAACCGTGCCAATACTCATTAAAGGTCTTTGTACTTGCTAGTCAAGAACTAGTATTCCCCAACCATTTTCCCCCCTCTGACCCTTTGTGACTTATTTTATGAATTGTCAATGTTGACCACACATAGTGAAATCATTTCGTCATGATCAGTGACATATGCCTACATTGGTTAGTCATTGTACATGGTAGCCACACTGTGCCACTACTTATTAGAGGTCGTTGAACTTGCTAGTCAATAAGGAGTAATCCCAAACCATTTTTTCCCCTATGAATACTTGTGACTCGCGTAAAGAGTTGTCAGCGTTTACCAGACATAGTGAAATTATTTGGTCATGGTCAGTGACATATGCCTAATTTGGTTGGTCATTGTGCATGGTAGCCACACTGAGTCGCTAGTTTTTTAAGTTCTTTGTGCTTGCTATTTGATTACTAGTTTTTCCAAACCATTGTTTTACCCTCTGACCATTTGTGGCTCGTAATATGAGTTGTCAACTTTGGCCACGTACAGTAAAATTCTTTGGTCATGGTCAATGACATATGCCTACTTTGGTTGGTCATTGTGCACGGTAGCCACACCGTGCCACTACTCATTGAAGGTCTTTGTATTTGGTCGTCAATAACTAGTATTCCCAAACCATTTCTTCCCCGTCTGACCATTTGTGACTCGTATTATGTTTCGACAACGTTAGCCACACATAGTGAAATTCTTAGGGTATGGTCAGTGACATATGCCTACTTTGGTTGGTCATTGTGCACGGTAGCCACACCATACCACTACTTCTTGAAGGTTTTTGTAGTTGCTATTTGTAAACTATTATTCCCAAGCCATTGTTTCCCCCTCTGACCTTTTGTGACTTGTGTTATGAGTCGTGAAAATTGACCACCTGTAGTGAAATTTGTTGCTCATGGTCAATGACATATGTCTACTTTTGTTGGTCATTGTGCATGGTAGCCACACCTTTCCACTACTTTTTGAAGATCTTTGTGTTTGCTAATTGATACCTAGTATTCCCAAACCATTTTTTTTCCCTTGTGACCATTTGTGACTGGTATAAAGAGTAATCAAAGTTGACCAAACATAGTGCAATTCTTTGGTCATGGTCTGTGACATTTGCCTACTTTGGTTGGTCATTGTGCATGGTAGCCTCACCGTGCCACTTCTTATTGAAGGTATTTTTACTTGCCAGTCGATAATAAGTATTCCCAAAACCATTGTCTCCCCCTCTGACCATTTTTGACTCATAGTATGAGTTGACAACGTTGACCATCCATAGTGAAATTCTTTGGTCATGGTCAGTGACACATGCCTACTTTGGATGGTCATCGTGCATGGTAGCCACACTGTGCCACTACTTATTGAAGGTCTTTGTACATGATATTTGAGAACTAGTATCTCCAAACCATTGTTTCCCCACTCTGACCAGTTATGGCTCGTGTTATGGGTTGTCAGTGTTGACCACGCGTAGTCAAAGTGTTTGGTCATGGTCAGTGACATATGTCTACTTTGTTTGGTCATTGTGCATGGTAGCCACACCGTGACACTACTTATTGAAGGTCTCTGTACTTGCTAGTCGATAACTAGTGTTCCCAAACCATTGTTTCCTCCTCTGACCATTTGTGACTTGTATTATGAGCTGTTTACGTTGATCACCCATAGTGAGAATCTTTGGTCATGGCCAGTGACATATGCCTACTTTGGATGGTCATTGTGCATGGTAGTCACACTATGCCGCTACTTATTAAAGGTCTTTGAACATGCTAGTTGATAACTATTATCTCCAAACATTTTCCCCCCTCTGACCATTTGTGACTCGTATTATGAGTTATCAACGTGGACCACACATAGTGAAATTCCTAGGTCATGGTCAGTGACATATGCCTACTTTGGTTGGTCATTGTGCATGGTAGCCACACCGTGCCACTACTTCTTTAAGGTCTTTGTCCTTGCTAGTTGATAACTAGCGTTCCCAAACCATTTCCTCCCTTTGACAATTTCTGACTCGTATTATGATTTGTCAACATTGACCACACCTAGTGAAATTCTTTGGTCATGGTCAGTGACATATGCCTACTGTGGTTGGTCATTGTGCATGGTAGCCACACTGTGGCACTTCTCATTGAAGGTCTTTGTACTTTCTAGTTGATAACTACTATTCTCAAACCATTGTTTCCCCCCTCTGACCATTTGTGACTCGTCTTATGAATTGGCAACATTGACGACACATAGTGAAATCATTTGGTCATGTTTACTGACATACGCCTAATTTGGATAGTCATTGTGCATGGTAGCCACACCGTGCCACTACATATTCAGGGTCTTTCTACTTTCTAGTCTACTTTCTAGTAAAACCATTGTTTCCTTCTCTTACTATTTGTGAGTTGTCACAGTTGACCACACATGGTGAAATTATTTGGTCATGGTCAGTGACATATGCCTACTTTGGTTGGTCATTGTTCATGATAGCCACACCGTGCCACTAATTATTGAAGGTCTTTGTATTTGCTGGTTGGAAACTATTGTTCCTCAACCATTGTTCCTCCATCTGACCATTTGTGACTCGTCTTATGAGTTATCAATGTTGACCACACATAGTGAAATTCTTTGGTCATGGTCAGTGACATATGCCTACTTTGGTTGGTCATAGTGCATGGTAGCCGCACCATGCCACTACTTATTAAATCAGTTCTCTTCCACAGTGCACGAGGTTCTGCCCCTGCGCCCAATCTATCAGCAGCTCATCGACATCATCATCATCTTCCTTTCGGCACAAGGACCTGCCCGGTCGCATCGCCACTCTCGCGACGACCCGGCCCACGCCGAACCTTCATCAGCGCACGTGGCTCGCCCTTGTGCCCAACATCTGGTCGCTGCTTTTGTCTCCATCATCAGTACTCTTCCCCATCTGTGACCAGCACAAGGCTCTACACAAGCTAGCTTCCTGCTTCGCAGCAGCCTGCACCCACGCCGGCAGGAGATTTCTCTCGGGGCGCTGGCATTTGCCTTCCCCTTGTCACATTCTATCCCTCTGCAATAAAAGTGCATGAGGTTTCGCCCCTGCGTCCACTCCTTCATCCGCCATTCCTTCATCATTATCATCATCATGCTCGGCAAAAGGATCCACCCGGTCGCATCGCCAGTCTTGCGACGACCTGCGCCCAAGCCAAACCACTCAACAGTGCACGAGGTTTCATCCCTGCGCCCGGATCCTTCCCTCCCCAATTATCAGTCCTCAACATCATTTCACCTCAACAACTCCCCGCCTCCTTCAAAGACCATGACTCTCATTGCCAAAAGGTCTCCTCTCCCAGCACATTGGCCTCTCATCAATGCTACCACGTGTAATTATGGACCGGTCAAGTTCTCCTCCTTCCCTCGACACTTCCTCACACAGTCTGAGGAACTGATACTCATTGCAAGTGGAGCCACGAACATTCTACAGTGGTCGCAAGACTTCTTTAATCTCTTCCACCTCTGCTACATCAAAGGCGTTCCAGTCTCCTACACCCTTCAACACTATCCTCTCTACAAAGGAGGTGGATGCTTCCCTGCAAACTTCCACTCCACGCTGGTGCCCTTTGTGGAGGAAGAGATCTGAGGTGCACTACTCAGCATCACTGTTCCCATCTTCCATCCCCTTATCTGCAAACGCAAATACACCCTCAGTGAAATGTGGAAAGACCTACTTCACGCATGCCGTTGTCCCATTCCTCCACCAGCCAACGAACCACCAAGGTTGCAACACTGCAGAGTGACGGCGTCTCCTCGAACCCGACTGGTTCACGACTGCTACAAGGAAACCTCCCAGGGACCATACTCACGACCATCAAGTGCACTGGCAGACCCTAGGAGGAAGCCAACCTTACAACAACCGAGTCAGATTCATGGAGGGTGTCGGAAATATTTACTCTCTGACCTGGATTCTTGTTGCAGAAGGGCATCGGATAATCCGAGAAGAGGTCCAGAACATCTCTCGCAAGAGAGAACAAATTAATGGTCCAACGGTCCCCTGCGAACCGTTACCGACCAAAGTGGCAAAGAGTCACTCGCGTCCAGCTAGCGAAGAAGCCATTGCTTTGCGTTTGTTGTCTTGTTCCCTTGTATATATGGAGGATGTTCATCCCCTCCAAACTGTAACCAGAAAATGTACTTCTCATCTGTTTGCCTTTGGTTCCGCAGCTTCGCCGCCGTGTCTCTGCTCTACTCGCTTGTTGGAAAAAGGACAGCCGTCAGATTATCTCGATCCAATGATCTACTAGGCTTGGCACAAAATCAACAAAAAGGACAAACAAGAGGGCCGAGAGAGAGATCCCCATCTCTCTCTCGACCCTCCTGTCTATCCTACATGGCGGGGCATGGTATGGCTGTGGGCAGGCCTCTTTAGGTGTCCCACTTATCCATCCATCCGCGGCCCTAATCTCTCCACTCATCCTATTGGAGCTCTGGAGAGGTGATGGAATAACCCTACCGGAAGCCATATATTTGGACAGGTTTTGGACCAACAGGATGTGTGGTCTGGCAGACGAGGCGAGAGTGCGAGCGTGAGCTCCTCTTGGCTCCGAGGCTGTTGACGTGGCAAGGAACAAGGAAACGCGGAAGATATTACTCTTTCTAAAGATGGATCCTGTGGTCAGGCATCCTGAAAGGGCAGTTGGATTGATCGGCGCCGTCGCTGAATCGAGAGGTGCGGTCAGTCCATCATCGTGAGACAAATGCCTGAGCCAGATCGATGGTCATGAAGAAGCTACCGCAGATCCGGACGACCTCGTGCATGGATCGCACCGAGGGCGCTGGGCATCCGCCAACCTCGGTCTGCCGATGATAGGAGATCATCGAGCGGTGTCCGGAAGATCCTGTGAAGATACAAGGAGACCGGACTGTGCCAACACTTGCACTTTTTTGCTTCTAGCTAGTGTAGACAGATAAGTAGCTGTAGGTTTGTATTTCCTATTATTTCCTATTACAAATACCAAGGACAAAGGAAAAAGAAGGTTGGAGCTTATGGAAACGGCAATCAGGGATCTCTTACACATTTTAACAGCAGAGATCAACCAACCCCGCATTCACCACGGGGCTTTGTTCCACCAACTGATCGAGTGTGCTGGACCTGCAAGCAGAAGGGACATATTACTGTGGACTGCCCTAAACGACGCCCACACTTTGCTCGACATTATGGATCTCGCCGACCACATCAAGCAATGCTGACCACTTACATGTCCACCGTGGCTGCTTTTCTTACAGGGTCCACCAAAGCAAAGGAATCATCAGATGAAGAAGACAACTTTCAGCTGAATCTTCTATCTGAAGGACCAATTCTTCCTGACAAAGACATGTTAGCCTCGCAGCCAGATCATCCAATCTATGGCTCAGCAACAGAAGAAACAGCACATCACACCCTGACAGAAGAAGAATTTGTGACTAAAGAGTTGGCCATGTGCTCCATCGACAGTGCCCTTCTTCTGGCTGCCGGCACTCTGGCATGGATCATGGACTCTGGCTGTACAAAACATATGATCTGCAAGAAGGACTGGTTTATCAACTTCAAGCGTTTCCTGATACCACGAGAAGTTTGCCTTGGTGATAGGAGGACTATCCCTGCCTACGGACAAGGGACAGTCAAGGTTGGCATCAAGTGCAATGGCAAACCAGCCATAAGGACCTTCGAGGATGTACTCTATGTGCCAGACCTTGCTGCCAATTTTTTCTCAGTTACAAAGCTCAACAACAAAGGCTTCAAGGTTGTGTTGGATACTGATAAGAACTGCAAGGTGTACAACCAGACATCCCAACTGGCAGCAGTGGCTACTCGCATGGGCAATCTGACCGTCCTTGACACCAGCAAACCCTCAAGACACTCAGAAACACAAGAGATGGCGTTTGTGGCCTCTTCACCTACATCGGCAAAAACAACGACTCTGTCAACCATGACAGAACTTTGGCACAAGCTGCTGGCACATGTCAGCTATCCCACTCTAACCGAAATGGCTGCAGATTCAGTTGCTTATGATCTATCAGACAGCCTACTGCAAGACCGAGAAGCACCCATGTGTGAAGGATGCATCACCGGCAAAGAACATCGAGTGCCTTTTCAGTCACTTCTGTCACTGGGACTCAAGAGTGCCTGGAACTCGTGCACATGGATCTCTGCTACATCAAGGAAGGCTCTCTCTCCAACAAGCACTATTTTCTCGTCATCCTGGATGACTACACGCGTATGTTCTGGACCCGGATTCTCCACTTCAAGTCTGACGCTATTGAAGATATTAAAACCTGGGTTCAACAGGTTGAAAACGAGACCAGCCTCACAGTCAAGAAGATCCAAACTGACAACGGGACAGAGTTTTTCAACCGCAACCTCAAATCCTTCTACGATGAAAGAGGCATTCAACACCAAACCACGGTGCCATATACTCCACAACAGAATGGCAAAGTAGAGAGGATGAATCAGACCATCCTTGAAAGAGTCCGGACTATGCTTCATATAGCCAGCCTCTCATCCGCGTTCTGGGCTGAAGCTCTCCACACCGCAGCATACATCACAAATCTTCTCCCTACAACTAAGCTGCCTGCCGGTGCATCCACACCCTACGAAGCATGGACCAGGAACAAGCCTTATCTGGGACACATTCGTATATTCGGATGCACAGCGTATGCCTGGATCCGTCCAGAAGAGCGCTACAAGCTGGATCTACGATCCAAAGTCTGTATCCTTCTCGGGTGCAAGACACGTGACATCTACCGACTCTGGGATCCAGACTCCAAACGTGTGATTCGGAGCAGGCAACCCATCTTCGACAAAAGTTGCTTCAACCGCGCACGTGATGCAACACCACCAGTAGTCACGCCTACTGTCTACATTGAGACAACACCACCACCTCTGCAAAAATTCTCTGTCGATCCCACACCTGATGACCACACTGGTATTCTCCCTCTTGTGGTTCCAGAGGAACATCGTCATGCTCCCGCTGCCTCACAGAAGGTCGTTTCCAGCACTCCGTCACAACTAGGACTACGACGGTCAGCCAAACTCACCAGACCTCCGACATTCCTTCAGCTTGGTTTTCTGTCACAACCGAGCTCTCCGCAGACGACGATCTTGATCACAGAACACTACTCACACAAATGGTGGATCCCACCAGCTTCAAAGATGCTATGCATCGCCCGGATGCAGACCGATGGCGCCAAGCAGCTCAAGACAAGCTCTGTCAACTTAAAAAACAGCACACATGGGATCTGGTCCCTCGACCACCCAACACGTCCATTGTCACATGTAAGTGGGTATTCAAGACCAAGCTGACCAGTGCAGGTACACCTGATCGCCACAAGGCACGCCTCGTTGCGCGGGGTTTCAGCCAAGTCCTTGGAGTGAACTACCAAGACACTTTTGCACCGGTGGCCAAGTACTCATCCATCAGGGTGATCCTCTCTCTGGCTGCTAACAACAAATGGCATCTCCATCAAATGGACGTCAAAAGTGCCTTCCTCAANAAAAACAGCACACATGGGATCTGGTCCCTCGACCACCCAACACGCCCATTGTCACATGTAAGTGGGTGTTCAAGACCAAGCTGACCAGTGCAGGTACACCTGATCGCCACAAGGCACGCCTCGTTGCGCGGGGTTTCAGCCAAGTCCTTGGAGTGAACTACCAAGACACTTTTGCACCGGTGGCCAAGTACTCATCCATCAGGGTGATCCTCTCTCTGGCTGCTAACAACAAATGGCATCTCCATCAAATGGACGTAAAAAGTGCCTTCCTCAATGGTGATCTCAAAGAAGTCATCTACATGACCCAACCAGAAGGTTTTGTATCCCCAAATCACCCCGATCATGTCTGCAAGCTCAACAAGTCTCTGTATGGGCTGAAGCAAGCTCCACGACAGTGGAACCTGAAGACCCACGAGTTCCTTTTGGTCCAAGGTCTCCAACGTCTGCACTCTGACCACTCCGTGTACTTTCGCGGAGGGTCCAACCTTCTCGGCGCTATTCTCTACGTGGACGACCTCATTCTGTTTGGACCGTCCCTCTCCATTCTGGATACCCTCAAACAGCAGCTTTCTTGCCGTTTTGAGATGACTGACATGGGGCCTCTCAAGTACTACCTTGGGATTCAAATCACTCATGACATCTTGCACGGTCAAGTAACGCTAATCCAGGCCACTTATGCTCAACGTGTGGCTGACAAGTTTGGGCTTGGTACATCCACTTCCCAAACTACCCCACTCTCCAATGATCATGGTCTTACCAAACCAGTCACAGCAGCCACACCCTTGGCCTCCTTGGAAGATGCCCAAGCTTTCCCGTGCATGGTAGCTCCCTGATGCACTCTTCTGTGGCTATAATACCCGACCTCTCATTTGCTGTTGGCCTCCTCAGTCAAGGCTGTCAGTGCCCTACTGCTGCTCACATTGTGGCCGCCAAGCGTAGCATTCGCTACCTCCGCGGATTTGCTTCTCTTCCTATCCGCTACTCCTCTGGGAACAATGTTCTCCAGGGCCTCTGTGATGCTGATCTCTCTGGTGATCACACCACCAGCCGCTCCACCTCTGGGTATGTTTTCCTCCTCAACGGTAGACCCGTCAGCTGGCGCAACAAGAAGCAATCTGTGGTCGCTCTCTCCTCTACGGAAGCTGAATACATTGCTGAGAGCGAATGCACAAGAGAGGCGGTTTGGCTTTGTATACTTCTGAGCAAGCTTGGATTTGATCAGCTCGAGCCTACGCACATCCACTGTGAAAACAAAGGGGCTATCGCTCTCTTCAAGGATCCAGTTCTCCATGACCGCACCAAGCACGTTTGTTGGCAGTACCACTACGTTCACGATGCTGTTGCAGAGGGCTAAGTTTTCATGCATTACCTCCCCACTGCCGATAGAACTGCTGACATCTTCACCAAAGCTCTCTCTGCCAATCGTCACGCTCACCTCTGCACTCGCTTGGGTCTTCTCTCCTCGTCCTGACCCTCCTCGGCACTGCTTTCTTCCTTTTTGGTTCCTCCCCGCTGCTGCTTCTTCCCGGCTCTCTCTTTCCGTCCTCCCCGTATGAGGCGTTGGGACGGACGGAGATTGTCCTCGGTGGAACCGTCGTCGCTTCCTGTTTCCGTGCCCCCCACATGAGGCGTTGGCACGGACGCGGGTTGCGTCCGACTGTTTTTCCTACCTTCTTTGCTTCTGCCTGCCGTTGTTCTCTATCTCCTTGCGCCCTTCTTTCCTCTCGCGCCTCGGTCCTCACATCAGGACAACGTCCTCTCCCCCTGGCCTGTTCGACGATGGAGCCACGCTGCTCCGAACTGCAATTTCTCTCCAGCTATATCATGCCCGGTTCTTCTTCTCTTTCATACCCCCATGGGTGGGCCACCCCTTTCAAGCTCACCCTGCGGGCCGGATGCGTGAGAGGGGCCCACTCCCCCAAGTCCGGGCAGGGTGTGCTGTTAAGACCGGTCTATCTCTCAGCCATCGGGGCGTTGCCCGGGCTAAAAAGTTCTCACCGGCCCACTGTACACCCTGCACCTTGCTGCTCCGGACTTCTCTCTTTTCTCTCTCCGCGAGGCTCGGTTGGCCCGAGAGGGGGGGATTTCGTTTTGCCGAGCATTCCCATGCCTCGCCTGTCTCCTTTTTTCTGTCGCCCCCATCATCCCGGCTCTATTCTCATGGGGGGGCTTCTTTCTTTTTTCCACTTGTCGGTTCCAACCTCATCAGCGCTGGATCAACAAGGGGGGGAATGTTGGAAAAAGGACAGCCGTCAGATTATCTCGATCCAATGATCTACTGGGCTCGGCACAACATCAACAAAAAGGACAAACAAGAGGGCCGAGAAAGAGATCCCCATCTCTCTCTCGACCCTCCTGTCTATCCTACATGGCGGGGCATGGTATGGCTGTGGGCAGGCCTCTTTAGGCGTCCCACTAATCCATCCATCTGCGGTCCTAATCTCTCTACTCATCCTATTGGAGCTCCGGAGAGGTGATGGAATAACCCTACCGGAAGCCATATATTTGGACAGGTTTTGGACCAACAGGATGTGTGGTCTGGCAGATGAGGCGAGAGTGCGAGCGTGAGTTCCTCTTGACTCCAAGGCTGCTGACGTGGCAAGGAACAAGGAAACGCGGAAGATATTACTCTTTCTAAAGATGGATCCTGTGGTCAGGCATCCTGCGAGGGCAGTTGGATTGATCGGCACCGTCGCTGAATCAAGAAGTGCGGTCAGTCCATCATCGTGAGACAAATGCCTGAGCCAGATCGATGGTCATAAAGAAGCTACTGCAGATCCGGACGACCTCGTCCGTGGATCGCACCGAGGGCGCTGGGCATCCGCCAACCTTGCTTTGCCAACAATAGGAGATCATAGAGCGGTGTCCGGAAGATCCTGTGAAGACACAAGGAGACTGGACTGTGCCAACACTTGTACTTTTCTGCTTCTAGCTAGTGTAGACAGATAAGTAGCTGTAGGTTTCTATTTCCTATTACTTTGTCTGTGTGTAACCATTTTGAACAAGCTTGGTACCGTTGGAAAGCTTGTGAGACGAGTCGTGTAACTGTGCCTTCAGTTCATACTCTTGAATTGCATAGTGAGTGACATTACTGAGGCAAGAGTGCCTGTGTGTGTGTG
>SZWC01006446.1:1975-28773 GCA_023375785.1 Penium margaritaceum
TGCTTGCCGTCGCTGCCGCCAAAGACCTTGAGATCCACCAGATGGATGTGAAGACAGCTTTCCTTTATGGGAAGCTCGACAAGGAGGTGCTAATGGAGGTGCCGGAAGGTGTCAAAGCACCCGAGGGTAAGGTGTGCAAACTGGTGAAGGCGTTGTACGGGCTGAAACAGGCCCCACGGATCTGGTACAAGGAGATGGACAGCTTCATGGCTGAGATCTCCTTTGCACATTGCAGGAATGACCCCAGCGTCTATGTGCGGGAGGACAAACGTGGCTTGCTGCTCGTGGCATTATACGTGGATGATCTCATCATGTGTTCTTCCTCGCAGGAGGCCCTTACGGACCTCAAGAAAAATCTGGCCTGCAGGTTTAAGATGAAGGACATGGGACCTCTCGAGTACTACCTCGGGATTGCTGTTCACCGCAACCGCAAAGCAGGCACCATCGAGCTCAACCAGACCAAGTACATCATGGACGTCTTGAAGCGCTACAACATGGAGGAATGCAAACCCGTCAGCACCCCCATGCCCTCCGACTACAAGCTCTCCTCCTCCATGTCACCAAGCAATGAGGCAGACCGGCGAGAGATGCAAACCATTCCGTACCAGTCCGCCGTTGGGAGCCTCATGTACGCGATGGTGGGAACGCGACCTGACATTGCTTATGCGGTGGGTCAGGTGAGCAGGTTTGTGGCCAACCCTGGGCCAGAACATTGGCAAGCTGTGAAGCGAATTTTTCGCTACNCCTTAGATGCTCCTCACAGAGTTGTCCAACTAAGGAACAGTATAAAGAAGACACTGGTTGGTCTAAGCCCCAGGAGTTAGTCTTTGACTAGCACCTCGCGCGAAAGTGACCAAGTGTTAAGTGGACACAGTTGCTAGCAAGTGATTGCCTAGGAACTGCTCAGTGTGGAACCGTGATCCTGAGGGTGATATCTTCTCCTAGCGAAATGCTAGGAGCGGACGGCAGGTGCTATTATGTCGGCCCTGTTTTCTAGTCCATTCGCCTCAGGCCGGTTGACATGGTACAACTCTGGCACAACTCTGGCACAACTCTGGCACAACTCTGGCACAACTCTGGCACAACTCTGGCACAATTCTGGCACAACTCTGGCACAACTATTGTGTTGGAAAAACTAGAATTAGGTTTTCTCTATGTGTGTTTCCAATGGCAAAAGGAAAAGGGGGGCAAGACGGAGGGCCAGGAGAGAGGCGCCACTCTCTCCCCTGACCCTCTGCCCTGCCTACTCTACTCTACCCTACTCAACCGTGTTGGGGTCAGGAGAGAGGGTAATCCCATGCCTCGCCCTGTCCACTTTGTACCTGTTGTTCGAGAGACTATGGATGTGCGACAGAATGTTTCATGGTGTTTATTGCACTTCCGTGTTGAGTGGGCTGGAGCGAGGAGGGGAGGCGAGAAGAGGAACTGACATGGACAACTGGAGCGCGGTGTTCACGCAGAGTGCAAAGGATGCTGGACACCCACCGGACTACTATCGATGATGGATCTGTCGATCCATTTTCAAAGATTAATCTACGGCTGACGACCTCCGAAGAAAGGAAGATCCACGGCCTACGACAAAGAGATAAATAAAAGAGGATCGACAAATGAGGGGAGGTTGTGCGAGCGAACCAGCAGCGCAGTGTAATCGCACCCCAAGGCGAGCGCAGCCATCTCACGCCGGCAGACTGCCGTCTCGCACTATGAATCACACAGGGCGTTCCGTCGCAAGCGAAGACGAAGGCCGAACCGAGACCCGGAGTACATAAGCTAGATGCGAGACTAGTTGTAGTTTAACCTGTTCAGTTGTATTTCTGCTCATAACCAGATTCTCCTCTCTGGTGTCACTGGGTAGCACTCTGGTTTCATTGTCAGATGACTGGTTTCGAGTGCTGAGAAATTGTGGCTGGTTCCGACTGTCAAGAACTTGTTCAAGATGGCATTCTAAGATCCACATTTCTTCATTTGGTATCAGATCAGGTGTGCCATACTCTTGAATCAACCTTGAACAGATCTGGTTTTCTGAGAGCATAAGATGGTGTGAGCAGAAGCAGAACATAAGCAGTGGCGTTTGCCGCATCTGTGATTCAACTGACCACCATGGCGGGTGGATCAGTGGGAGATCATTTCAAGGTTGAAGTATTTGATGGGGACAAGTACCATGAGTTCTCTTTTAACATGCGGATGGTGTTCTTGGCCAAAGGTTTATGGGGGGTTGTTTCAGATCCGCCAACCGAAGTGCTACCACAAAATCCAACACCTGAACAAGCAGCAACATGGAGGCGGAAGGAGGAACAGGCGTTTGCACTTCTGGCCATGCAATTGACTGAAAGGCTAAAAAAAATGATACGAGATAGAAACCCTGACTTCAATCCAAGGATTGCCTGGAAGCGGCTCAAAGATCGGTACGACAAGATCAGCGAACAAGAGAAGATGGCCCTGCTCAACGAGTTTTACTCTCTCAAGATGGAGGAAAACACCAAGATTGATGATCATGTTGCTCATCTGAAAGCTCTTGTAGAGCACATTGCCATCATGGGACAGGCTAACCCGGAATGCATAAGCTAGATGCAAGACTAGTTGTAGTTTAATCTTTTCAGTTGTATTTCTGCTCATAACCAGATTCTCCTCTCTGGTGTCACTGGGTAGCACTCTTGTGTTATTGTCAGATGACTGGTTTTGAGTGCTGAGAATTTGTGGCTGGTTCCGACTGTCAAGAACTTGTTCAAGATGGCATTCTAAGATCCACATTTCTTCATATGGCACAACTCTGGCACAACTGTGGCACAACTATGGCACAACTCTGGCACAGCTCTGACAAAACTCTATGGCGCAACTAGGGCAAAACTAGGCCGCGTGAAGTGTACAACTAGGGTGCAACTAGGGCGTAACTAGGGCGTAACTAGGATGCAAGTAGTGCGCAACTAGGGCGCGTCTAGGGAACAACTAGGGTGCAAGTAGGGCACAAGTAGGGCGTAAATAGGGCACAACTAGGGTGCAACTAGGGCGCAAGTATGGCACAAGTAGGGCACAACTAAGGTGCAACTAGGACACAACTAGGGCGTAAGTAGGACGCAAGTAGGGCACAAGTAGGGCGCAATGAGGGCACAACTAGGGTGCAACTAGAGCACAACTAGGGCGCAAAAAGTGTGTAAGTGAGTACAACTAGGGTACAACTAAGGCGCAACTAGGGTGTATCTAGTACCCAACTGACGTGTAAGTAGGGTGTAACTAGGACGCAACTAGGGTGCAACTAGGGCGCAAGTAGGGTACAACTAGGCAGCAAGTGGGGTGCAAGTAGGGCGCGCCTAGGGCGCACCTAGGGCTCAAGTAGGGCGCAACTAGGACGTAGCTAGTGCCCAATTGCAACACAATAAGGACGCAACTGGGATGCAACTAGGGCGCAAGTAGGGCGCATGTAGGGCGCAACTTGGACGCAACTAGGGCGCAAGTAGGGCGCAAGTAGGGCACAACTAGGGCGCATTTAGGGTGCAACTAGGACGCAACTAGGACGCAACTAGGACGCAACTAGGGTATAGCTAGTGCCCATATTGCGTAACTAGGACGCAAGTAGGGCGCAACTAGGATGCAACTAGGGTGTAACTAGGACGTAACTAGGGCGCAAGTAGGGCACAACTAGGACGTAACTAGGGTGTAACTAGGACGTAACTAGGGCGCAAGTAGGGCGCAAGCAGGGTACAACTAGGGCGCAACTAGGATGCAACTAGGACGCAAGTAGGGCACAAATAGGATGCAACTAGGGTGCAACAAGGTTGTAACTAGGGTGCAAGTAGGGCACAAGAAGGGCACAAGTAGGGTGTAACTAGGGCGTAACGAGGGTGCAAATAGGTCGCAAGAAGGGTGCAACTAGGGTGCAACTAGGGCGCAACTAGGGGTGTAACTAGGGTGCAACTAGGGTACAACAGGGGTGCAAGTAGGGTGTAACTAGGATGCAAGTAGGGCACAAGTAGGGCGCAACTAGGCCGCAGCGAGGACGCAACTAGGGCGGAAGTAGGGTGCAAGTAGGACACAAGTAGGGCGCAACTAGGGCACAACTAGGGCGCAAGTAGGGCATAACTAGGACGTAGTTAGTGCCCAAGAGAGATGCAACTAAGGCGCAACAAGGGTACAACTAGGCCGTAACTAGGGCGCAAGTAGGGTGCAAGTAGGGCGCAAGTAGGACCCATCTATGGCGCAACTAGGATGCAACTAGGAAGAAACTAGGGCGCAAGTAGGGCGTAAGTAGGGTGCATCTAGGGCGCAACTAGGACGCAAGTAGGACACAACTAGGGCACAAGTAGGACACAAGTAGGGCACAACTAGGGTACAACTAGGGCAAAACTAGGGCGCAATTAGGGTGTAACTAGGGTACAAGTAGGGCACAAGTAGGACGCAAGTAGGACGCAACTAGGGCACAACTAGGACACAACTAGGGTGCAACTAGAACGTAACGAGGGTGCTTTGAGTACGTAAGTAGGGCACAACTAAGGTGCAACTAGGGCGCAAGTAGGGCATAACTATGGCACAATTAGGGCGCAACTAGGGCACAACTAGGACACAACTAGGGTGCAAGTAGTGCGCAAGTAGGGTGTAACCAGGACGCAAGTAGGGCGTAACCAGGACGCAAGTAGGGTGCAACTGGGGTGCAACTAGGGTGCAACTAGGGTACAACTAGGGCGCAACTAGTGCGTAGCTCGTGTCCAACTAAGGCGAAACTAGGGCGCAACTAGAGCACATCTAGGACACAAGTAGGGCATAACTAGGGCGCAACTAGGGTGCAACTAGGACGCAACTAAGGCGTAGCTAGTACCCAACTGAGGCGCAACTAGGGCGAAACTAGGGTAAAACTAGGGCACAACTAGGGCACAACTAGGGCATAGCTAGTGTCCAACTGAGGCGCAACTAGGACGCAACTAGGGCGCAAGTAGGGTGCAACTAGGGTGCAACTAGGGCGCAACTAGTATGCAACTAGGGCGCAAGTAGGATGCAAGTAGGGCGCAACTAGGGCGCAACTAGGGCGCAACCAGGGTACAACTAGGGCGTAGCTAGTGCCAAACAGAGACGCAACGAGGGCGTACCTAGTTCCCAACTGAGGCACAACTAGGGCGCAACTAGGGTACAATTAGGGCACAAGTAGGGTGCAACTAGGGTGCAACTAGGGTACAGCAGGTGATGCCAACGTTGTCGTTACTGTCGACGTGGCAAATGAAGTAGCTGTCACAACTGATGCGGCTGGTGCTGTAAGCAAAGCAGATGTTGTAGAAGAGGCTGGCACCGTTGAAGCTATGGATACAGCAGATGACGTCAATACTCCCGCTGCAATCGAAGTGGATAATAGGGCAGCTGGTGCTCCTGGTTTAGCTGTCACAGTTGATGCTGCTGGTGTTGTAAGCAATGCAGATGATGTAGAAGAGGCTGACACCACTGAAGCTATGGATGCTACAGATGACGCTGATGTTACTGATGCTGCAGATGTTGTAGAGGAAGCTGATGCCAGCGATGTAGGCGGTGTAGCAGATGGAACTGCTTGTGCAATTGGTGCTGCTGTTGCAGTTGGTGCTGCTGGTGGAGCTGGTGTTGCTCTCGCAGCTGATGCAACTGGCACAACAAATGATATGGAAAATGTGGATGTAGAAAGTGTAGATGAGGCTGATGCTGCTGATGCTGCTGATGCTATAGATGCGGTAGAGGAAGCTGATGCCAGTGATGTAGCAGATGTAGCAGATGGGACTGCTAGTGTAGTTCGTGCTACTGGTGCAGCTGGTGCTCCTCTCGCAGCTCATGCAACAGGCACAGTAGATGATGCGGAAAGCGTGGATGAAGACAGTGTAGATGAGGTTGATGCTACCAATGATGCTGAAGATGTAAAGGCTGTAGATGATTCTGATCATGCCGATGCTACTGCTGCTATAGGTGCTAAAGAACGCTGATGCTGGCAATGCAACAGAGGGGGCTGCTGGTGTAGCTGGTGCAATTGTCGCAACTGATTCTGCTGAAACGGTAGATGAGACTGATGCTGCCGCTGTCAATGGCCCTGCTCCAACTGATGCAGCACCAAGTGCTCCTGCTCCATCCTCGGTGCTCACGGTCGTAGTCGAAGTCGAAGGGGAAGGATGCACACACCCTCCCTTGACCATTGCAACGGAAGAAGCCGGTGGAGATGAAGATGTGCCAGAGACAAGACGAACATGACACGCAGGACGCAGACGGCATCGTCGAGCATGAGGCTGACTCGGAGAGGCAGTAGGAAGGGGCTCAACCGTTGGAGGCATGATGCCAGTGGAGCGAAGGATGGAGAGAATGGCTGCAGACTGAGATGGAAGGCCTGGTGCAGCTAGAGAACGTCCGTCAGAGGAAGATGAAGAAGATGAAGGCAATGAAGATGATGACAGACAGGAGGAAGCAATCTGGCCTGAGAGGAAACAGTCACTAAGCTGCTGCACCATCTGTCTCAGACTCTAGAGCTCAACGTACAAGATCGCTAGGGGTCCTCTGAGAGGGACAGAGTAATGAGGTATGTCCGACTGCGATGCACGTGGTTGAAGCCAAGGTGGATGCCGCTCACCAGGGCGTTGCCGACACTGTCGCCAACCATGTCGCCTATGACCACAGAAGTGGCAGGGAAAGTCACGGAGAGTTGGCTCCTGCTGTGGAGGTCCTCTGGGGGTTATGTAAAGGAGGGTGGACAATGCCAGATCCCGGAAGTATAGAGACCAACAATGGGAGCAGCTGGAGAGGTGCATCATGAAAAGGTGGTGTTGGAGGCCACAACACAACCCCAAAGCCTGCTAATGAGGATGAGTGTGAAGAACTCCATGTCGCAATGGTGACGAGAAAAACCACGGTGAAAGCTGGCCAGAGGATGGAGGTTGTCCGATCACCATGCCATCAGGCTGGTGACTTGGATAGGCGTGTAGAACACCGGCTCTGATCAGTGTAGAAGCCAGCCACAGAGGAGGCTGGCCAGTGTACCTAGGAGAGGGTGATGCCAGAGACCGGGTCAGTGCGTTTGTAGGCTGATGACACGGTGTGGCAAGGGGAACAATCTCTCTCGGTGGTGTAGAAACAGACCACAGGAGTGGCTAGCTAGCAACATCATGAGGTCGTGGTGCCGGCGGTCCGATCATCATGTTCGGAGACAACTGGTGATAGAAGTGAGCGGGGGAAAGGATGCCTCCCGATGCTGTAGAAACCAACCACGGGAGCACATGGCCGGGGAGACCACGTGGGGGTGGTCTCGGCTGCGGCCTCAGCATGTCGGAGTGTCGCAGATGAAGAGGGTGAGAGTGCTGATTACCCTCCCTCGTCCCTCTAGGCGTTGTCGAAATGACCTGTGTGAATTAAGAGCTATGGTGGGCCTGGCCGTGGCAACATCGTGCCTAGAGGAACGGTGAGAGGTGATGTAGTTGAGAGGGATTGTCACTGTCCCGAGGTGAAAGAAGCCGAAATCAGGTGAACTCGAAGAAGAAAAATGGTTGTAGTTCACGTTTGACGTGCTTGTGCTAAAGGAGGTTGAGAAGAGAAAAAATAAAAAGGATATGGAGGAAATATCCCCCTTCTTTTGTTGAAAAAAGAGAAGGAAAAATAACAAAATAGAAAGAACAAAGAGGACATTTTGTTCTACAGAAAAAGATACAAAACTGCCCCCTTGGTAATCAAGTGCCCAGGCTTTCTTGATTGCCCCTTTGGCCTACATGGCGTTTTTTTTGTTTCTCAGGTGGTGTGGTTGGGTGTACCAGAAGTAAAGAGGGCCACCACCCACGGTCGCATGGATGATTTCGCATCCACGCGAACACCGCGGGTGGTCTTCGCCGGCAGCCTCGATCGAGGTGTCGGTGATGTGACGTCGTCGACAGTGGTCGTCAGCGGCTGCAATGCACACTGTAGCTGCATTGCTTCATTCAGAGCTTCCTTGACCTAGCCATCATGCTCCCTCGCTCGCTGCTACAGGCAATGCGTAGTTGTTGCAGTTATGTGAGCTCTCCTAGCTGTGTAATGCTGGCGATGTCATTGCTTCTGCTGCGTGGATGCTATTGTTGCTGCTGCTACTGCTGCTGGCTAAAAGTAGCAGGTTGCTACTACTTATAGACAACGCTACTGCTCCTGCGCGGCTGCGTCAGCTGCTGCTCACTGCTCGCTTCGCGGTGCATGGTGCTTGACATCAGCTGAGAAGCTACACGATCAGACTAGAACTCTGGGGTTGAGGCTGAAAGTTGCGCTGACTGTTGCGCAATGCTGCTGGTCAAAGGCAGCGGGTTGCTTGCTGCTCACCTATGCAAGGCTGCTAGCAAGCTGTGCACGCACAACTGTTGCTTGCGAAACATTTCGGCTCGCTGCTACCACTGATTGCTGCTGCTGCGTGCTACACCCTAGTTGCGCCCTAGTTACAACGAACTTGCGCCCTACTCGGGCCCTAGTTGCACCCTAGTTATGCCCTAGTTGCACCCTAGTTGCGACCTACTTGCGTCCAAGCTGCGCCCTACCTGCGTCCTAGTTGTGCCCTGGTTGCGCCTCAGTTGGACACTAGCTACGCCCTAGTAGCGCCCTAGTTGCACCTTAGTTACATCCTAGTTACCCCCTACTTGTGCGCTACTTATCCCCTAATTGCACCCTACTTGTGCCCTAGTTGTGCCCTAGTTACGCCCTAGTTATGCCCTAGTTGCGTCCTAGTTGCGCCCTAGTTGCACCTCAGTTGGGCACTAGCTACACCATAGTTGCGCCCTTCTTGTGTCCTAGTTGCACCATAGTTTTGCCCTACTTGCGCTCTATTTTCGCCCTAGTTGCGCCCTACTTGCGCCCTAGTTGCGCCCTAGTTGCACCCTAGTTGCACCCTAGTTGCGTCCTAGTTGCGCCTCATTTGGGCACTAGCTACACCCTAGTTCCACCCTAGTTGTGCTCTAGTTGCATCCTAGTTGCGCCCTACTTGCGCACTACTTGCGACCTAGTTACGTCCAACTTGCGCCCTAGTTGCGCCCTAGTTGCACCCTAGTTGCATTTTAGGTGGGCACTAGCCACGCCCTAGTTGCACCCTAGTTGTGCCCTAGTTGCATCCTAGTTGCGCCCTACCTGCGGCCTACTTGCGTCCTAGTTATGCCCTACCAGCGTCCTAGTTGTGCCCTTCTTGCGCCCTACTTGCGCCCTACTTGCATCCTAGTTGTGTCATATTTGCGCCCTATTTGCGCCCTACTTGTGCCCTACTTGCGCCCTATTTGTGCCCTAGTTGTACCCTAGTTGTACCTTAGTTGCGCCCTACTTGCACCCTACTAGCGCCCTAGTTGTGCCCTAGTTGTGCCCTAGTTACACACTACTTGCACCCTAGTTGTGTCCTCATTGCGCCCTAGTTGCGTCCTAGTTACACCTCCGTAGGTCACTAGCTATGCCCTAGTTATGCCCTAGTTGCGCCCTAGTTGTGCCATAGTTACGCCCTACTTTTACCCTACTTGCGTCCTAGTTGCGTCTATTCATGCCCCAGTTGCGCCATACTTGCCGCCTACTTTCGCCCTAGTTGCGCCCTAGTTACGCCCTACCTACGCCCTACTTGCGTCCTTCTTGTGTCCTACTTGCGCCCTAGTTACACCCTAGTTGCACCCTAGTTACGTCCTACATGCGCCCTACTTGTGCCCTAGTTAAGTCCTAGTTGTGCCCTAGTTGCGCCCTACTTGTGTCCTCTTTGGGCCCTAGTTGCACCCTAGTTGCGCCCTAGTTGCGCCTTAGTTGTGCCTCAGTTGGACACTAGCTACGCCATAGTTGCGTCCTAGTTGCGCCCTAGTCACTCCCTAGTTGCACCATAGTTGCACCCTACTTGCACCCTAGTTGCGTCCTAGTTGCGCCCTAGTTCCGCCCTAGTTGCAACCTTGTTGCGCCCTAGTTGCGCCCTAGTTGCGTCTCAGTTAGACACTAGCTATGCCCTAGTTGCGCCCTAGTTGTGCACTAGTTGCGCCCTAGTTACATCCTAGTTGTTCCCTGCTTGCAGCCTACTTTCGTCCTAGCTGCGCCCTATCTCCGCCTTAGTTATGCCCTTCTTGCATCCTACTTGCACCCTGCTTGCTTCCTAGTTGTGCCGTAGTTGCGTCCTCGTTGCGCCTTACTTGCGCCTTACTTGTGCCCTATTTGCACCCTAGTTGTGTCCTAGTTGTGCCCTACTTGCACCCAACTTGCGCCCTAGTTGTACCCTAGTTACGCCCTAGTTGCGTCCTAGTTACTCCTAAGTTAGGCACTAGCTACGCCCTATTTATGCCCTAGTTGTACCCTAGTTATGCTCTAGTTGCACCCTACTTGTGTCCTACTTGTGCCCTAGTTGCGCCCTACTTGCGTCCTAGTTGCGCCCTACTTTCACCCTACTTGCATCCTACTTGCGCCCTACTTGCGTCCTACTTGCACCGTAGTTGTACCCTAGTTGTACCCTAGTTTTTCCCTAATTCACCATACTTGCACCCTACTTGTGCCCTAGTTGCGCCCTAGTTGCGCCCTAGTCATGCCCTAGTTGCGTCCTACGTACGCCCTAGTTTTGCCCTACTTGCACCCTACTTGCGACCTACTTGGTCCTAGTTGCACCCTACTTGCGCCCTACTTGCGCCCTAGTTGTGCCCTCGTTGCGTCCTTGTTACGCCTCAATTGAGCACTAGCTACATCCTAGTTACACCCTAGTTGCACCCTAGTTGTGCCCTAGTTGTAGCCTTCTTGCGCCCTACTTGCACCCTAGTTGCTCCCTATTTGCATCCTATTTATGCCCTACTTGCGTCCTAGTTGCGTCCTAGTTGCGTCCTACTTTTTCAGTAGAATGTAGGCACGAGAACAGTAGTAGCAGAAGCATCCAGAAGCATCGGAACATGCACAAGTATGTCAGGGAAGTGACAGAAGCGAGGGTGGTCCCGAGGAGTTAGTCGAAGGGCTTTGAGAGAGGCCGAGGTGCCAAGGAGATGAGGTAGACGAGCTGTTGAGAGAGAGCGAGAGTGAGATGAGTGATGGCTGGCTGGGAGAGAGCTGAGCGAAGGAGCGAGAGCGACGGAGCGAACAGTTGCGAGCTGGGAAAGACTGGCGAAGACAAGGTATGCGGGGTGCGAGCAAAGCGAAGACACGGCGGCGAAGCCGCGGAACCAAAGGAGAATAGGATGCGAAGAACTGTTGTGGTTAAACTAGGGAGGGAATGAACATCCTTCGTATATACAACGGAACAGGACAAAGCAAGCATTAACGGCTTCTTTCCGCTAGCCGGACGCGTGGCAACGTGGTCGCTTATTAGGGGCGGCTCGGCTCTGGTGGAACTGTCGTGACCGACCAGCCGTTGCCGAGGAGTTTCGGTGCGGGACCTTAACCGGTATCGTGAGCTCGGATTATCTGAGGGGTGTGTATTATGAAGAGGACCTTGTCGGAGTCATATTTTGTGTCATACGTGCACCAAACTTGCACCCTACTTGTGCCCTACTTGCACCCTACTTATGCTCTACTTGTGTCCTAGTTGTGTCCTACGTGTAGCCTACTTGCACCCTACTTGTGTCCTAGTTGTACCCAAGTTGTGCCCAAGTTACGTCCTACTTGTATCCTACTTGGACCCTCGTTGCACCCTATTTGCACGCTAGTTACGTCCTACTTGCGTCCTAGTTCCACCCTAGGTACGGCCCTAGTTGTGCCCTAGCTACGCCTCAGTTGACACTAGCTTCGACCTAGTTGCACCCTAGTTGTGCTCAAGTTATGCCCTACTTGCACCCTAGTTGTGCCCTAGTTGCGCCTTAGTTACGCTCTAGTTGTATCTCAGTTGGGCAATAGCTACGCCCTTGTTGCGCCTTTGTTGCACCTTTTTTGTGCCCTAGTTGTGACCTACTTGCGCCCTACTTGTGCCGGGGTTGCGCCCTAGTTGCACCCTAGTTGCGTCTCAGTTGGACACTGGCTACGCCCTAGTTGCGCCCTAGTTGATCCCTACTTGCACCCTAGTTGCGCCCTAGTTGCACCCTAGTTGCACCCTACTTGCGCCCTAGTTGCGCCCTAGTTGCACCATAGTTGCGTCCTAGTTGAGCCCTACTTCCGCCCTACTGGCGCCCTACTTGCGTCCTAGTTGCGCCATACTTGCGCCCTACTTGTGCCCTACTTGCACCCTGCTTACAATCTAGTTGCGTCCTAGTTGTGCCCTACTTGCACCATACTTGCGTCCTAGTTGTGCCCTAGTTGTGCCCTAGTTGCGTCCTACTTGCGCCCTACTTACACCCTATTTGCGCCCTAGTTGCATCCTGGTTGCGCCCTAGTTGCACCATAGTTGCGCCCTACTTGCACCCTAGTTGCAACCTACTTGCGCCATATTTGTGCCCTAGTTGTGTCCTAGTTGTGCCCTAATTGCGCCCTAGTTGCGTCCTACTTGCGTCCTACTTGCGGCCTAGTTGCGCCCTATTTGCGCCCTAGTTGCATCCTAGTTACATACTAGTTACGCCTGAGTTGGGCACTAGCTACGTCCCAGTTGTACCCTAGTTGCATCCTAGTTACGCCCTACTTGCGTCCTACTTGCACCCTAGTTGCACCCTAGTTGCGCCATAGATACGTCCTAGTTGCGCCCTTGTTGGGCCGTTGTTGCGCCCTACTTGTGCCCTAATTGCGTCCTACTTACACCCTAGTTGTGCCCTAGTTGCGCCCTAGTTTCGCCCTACTTGCCCCTTACTTGCGCCCTACTTGCGCCCTGGTTGCGTCCTAGTTGTGCCCTAGTTGCGTCCTACTTGCGCCTTACTTGCGCCCTAGTTGTACCCTAGATGTGTCCTAGTTGCGCACTTATTGCACCCTACTTGCGGCATAGTTGTGTCCTGCATATGCCCTAGTTGCGCCCTACTTGTGTCCTCCTTGCGCCCTACTTGCGTCCTAGTTGCATCCTACTTACACCCTAGTTGCACCCTAGTTGCACCCTAGTTGCACCTCAGTTGGACACTAGCTTTTCCCTAGTTGTGTCCTAGTTGTATCCTAGTTACGTCCTAGTTGCGCCCTAGTTGTGCCCTACTTGCACCCTAGTTGCGCCCTAGTTTCTCCCTAGTTTTGCTCTAGTAACACCCTAGTTGCACCCTAGTTGCATCCTAGTTGTGCCTCAGTTGGACACTAGCTACGTCCTATTTACGTCCCAGTTGCCTCCTAGTTGTGCCCTATTTACGTCCTACTTGTGCCCTAGTTGCGCCCTAGTTGCGCCATAGATGTACCCTAGTTGCGTCTCCGTTAGACACTAGCTCGCGTCCTAGTTATGCCCTCGTCGCACCCTAGTTACGCCCTAGTTGCACCCTAGTTGCACCCTAGTTATCCCTACTTGCACCCTACTTGCACCCTAGTTGCACCCTAGTTGTGCCCTACTTGCGTCCTACTTGTGTCCTAGTTGCACCCTAGTTGCACTCTACTTGCGCCCTAATTGCACCCTGCTTGCACCCTACTTGTGTCCTAGTTGCACCCTAGTTGCGTCCTACTTGCGCCCTAGCTATCCCCTAGTTGCGCCGTAGTCGCGCCCTAGTTGGGCCGCAGTTGGACACTAGCTACGCCCTAGTTGCGCCCTAGTTGCACTCTAGTTGTGCCCTAGTTGTACCCTACTTGTGCCCTACTTGCACCCTAGTTGCGTCCTACTTGCGTCATAGTTGCGCCCGACTTGCGCCCTAGTTGTGCCCTAGTTGTGCCTCACTTGGGCACTAGCTGGGCCCTAGTTACACCCTAGTTGTACCCAAGTTGTGTCCTAGTTACACCCTACTTCCGCCCTAGTTGCGCCCTAATTACGCTCTAGTTGTGTCGTGCTTGCGCCCTACTTGTACCCTACTTGTACCCTAGTTGCACCCTACTTACGCCCTACTTGCGCCCTAGTTGCATCCTAGTTGTGCCCTAGTTGCGTCCTCATTTTGTCCTAGATGCACCCTAGTTGCGTCCTACTTATACCCTAGTTGCACCCTACTTACGCCCTAGTTGCGCCCTATTCACGTCCTAGTTACGTCCTACTTACGTCCTACTTGCTCCCTACTTACGTCCTACTTTCACCCTAGTTGCGCCCTACTTGCGCCCAACTTGCACCCTACTTGTGCACTACTTGTACCCTAGTTGCGCCCTAGTTGTACCCTAGTTGTGCCCTAGTTGCATCCTAGTTGCACCCTAGTTGCGCCCTAGTTGCACCCTACTTACGCCCTACTTGAGCCCTAGTTGTGTCCTACTTGCGTTCTAGTTGAACCCAAGTTGCGTCCTACTTGCGTCTCAGTTGGACACTAGCTACGTCCTAGTTGCACCCTAGTTGTACTGTAACGAGGTGCCCCTGGTTTTTCTGGCATACTCGGGGCTCGTCCGAGTTTTGGGGGCATGCAGGCCTTTTTCTGCCTTTCGGAAATCCAGGTCGCGGTCGAGCTCACCTCCGCTCGACCGCCGATGCGAGGAGAAGGAGGAGGAGCGAGCGAGCAAATTCGCGCTGGCGTGTGGTGTACACCAGTGCAGGAGGGTGTTTCGCTTGCAACTGTGGGTGGGCGTTCCGAACACGCAACGCAAGGTTGTGTGTCACACTCACGGCGAGTGGCATGACGGTCACGCCACCCGCCGAAGGGCTGTTTCGACGGACGGTTCCGACAGCGCGCGTGGTCAACGGCGGTAGCAATTCCATTGACTGCGACCGTGGGATGGTTGCAATACCACTGGTGGCGTACGCAACAGGGCGACCGCATCCACCGCCGGGAGGCGTCGAATTAATGCGGCGGCTCGCCGAGAGACAGGATGGCCCATCGATCTGGACGATCGATGGCCGGGGACTTCTCGCACAAGGCACTAGGTGCAAGTAGGGCACCGAGTTCAGGTGCAAGTAGGGTACAGGTGTAAGTAGCTTGTTGTAGCAAGCTAGAAGAGTAGTAGGCTAGGGCTAGAGCTAGCCATCCAGACAGTATATATACCCTGTACATTGCTCATTGTCATTAACCTGTGATTTTCCAGTTGTGTCTTCCAGGCTTCTCCAAGTCTATCTTTCCACTGCGACTGTGCTCTCCACACACGAAAGCTTAATCTCCAGAGAGCACAATCTCTCACATGTACCCTAGTTGTGCCCTAGTTGCGTCCTAGTTGCGCCCTAGTTGCGCCCTAGTTGCACCCTATTGTGTCCTAGTTATGTCCTACTTGCGCCCTAGTTGTACCCTAGTTACGCCCTAGTTGTGCCCTACTTGCATCCTACTTGCGCCCTACTTGCGCCCTCCTTGCGCCGTAGTTGCGTCCTACTTGTGCCCTAGTTGCGTGCTAGTTGCGCCCTAGTTGTGTCATAGTTTTGCCTTTGTTACGCCCTACTTGTGCCCTACTTGCATCCTAGTTGCGCCCTCCTTACGTCCTACTTGCGGCCTAGTTGTGCTCTAGTTATATCCCAGTTGGGAGCTAGCTATGCCCTAGTTGCGCCTCAGTTGGGCATTAGCTACCCCCTGGTTTCTCCCTAGTTGTGCCCTTCTTACACCCTACTTGCGTCCTACTTGCACCCTAGTTGTGCCCTAGTTGTACACTAGTTTCGCCCTAGTTGCGCCCTAGTTGAGCCCTAGTTACACCTTACTTGCGCAATAGTTGCGCTCTAGTTGCACCCTACTTGCGTCCTATTTACGTCCTAGTTGTGCCCTCCTTGCACCCTAGTTGCGCCTTAGTTTTGTCCTAGTTATGGCCTAGTTGGATCCTACTTGCACCCTACTTGCATCATAGTTGCAACCTAGTTGTGTCCTATTTGTTCCCTATTTGCACTCTAGATGCACCCTAGATGCACCCTAGTTGTGCCCTACTTGCACCCTAATTCCGCCCTAGTTACACCCTACTTGCACCCTACTTGCGCCCTAGTTGTACCTTAATTGTGCACTATTAGTGCCCTAGTTGCGCCCTAGTTGCGCCCTAGTTGCACGCTAGTTGCGTCCTACTTGCGCTTCACTTGCACCTTAATTATGCCCTAGTTCTGTCCCACTTGTGCCTTACTTGTGCCCTAGTTGCGCCCTATTTGTGCCCTAGTTATGCTCTAGTTACGTCCTTGATGCACCCTACTTGCACCCTACTTGCACCCTAGTTGTACCCTACTTGCGTCCTACTTGCGACCTAGTTGCGCCCTACTTGCGCCCTACTTGCACCCTAGTTACGCCCTAGTTGCGTCCTAGTGGCGCCCTAGTTGCGTCTCAGTTGGACACTAGCTACGCCCTAGCGCCGCCCTAGTTGCGTCTTAGTTGCACCCTAGTTGCACCCTAGTTGCGTCCTAGTTGCACCCTAGTTGCATCCTACTTACGTCCTAGTTTCACCCTAGTTACATCCTAGTTACGCCCTACTTGCACCCTACTTGCGCCCTACTTGCACCCTAGTTGTGCCCTAGTTGCACCCTAGTTGCACCCTACTTGCATCCTACTTGCGCCCTACTTGCACCCTAGTTGCACCCTTATAGCGTCCAACTTGAGCCCTAGTCGCGCCCTACTTGCACCCTAGTTGCACTCTAGTTACGTCGTAGTTGCACCCTAGTTGCGCCCTAGTTACGCCCTAGTTGCGCCCTAGTTGCACCCTAGTTGCACCCCAGTTGCGCACTACTTACGCCCTAGTTACGCCCTAGTTGTGTCCTAGTTGCGCCCTACTTGCACCCTAGTTGTGTCCTAGTTGCGCCCTAGTTGCACCCTAGTTACGTCCTAGTTGTGTCCTACTAGTGTCCTAGTAGCACCCTAGTTGCGCCCTACTTGTGCCCTAGTTGCACCCTAGTTGCGCCCTAGTGGCATCTCAGTTGGACACTAGCTATGTCCTAGTTGCGTCATAGTTGGATACTAGCTACATCCTAGTTGCGCCCTAGATGCACCCTAGTTGCGCCCTAGTTGCACCCTAGTTGCGTCCTAGTTGCGCCCTAGTTACACCCTAGTTGTGCCCTGATTGCGTCCAAGTAGCATCTTAGTTGCACCCGTAGTTGTGTCCTACTTGCGCCCTAGTTGCGCCCTAGTTGTGCCCTAGTTTCATCCTACTTGTGCCTTACTTGCACCCTACTTGCACCCTAGTTCTGTCCTACTGGCATCCTAGTTGCACCTTAGTTGCACCCTAGCTGCGCCCAAGTTGCTCCTTACTTGCAGCCTACGTGCGCCCTAGTTGCGCCATACTTGCGTCCTAATTACGCCCTAGTTGTGCCCTAGTTGCGTCTCAGTTGGGCACTAGCTACGCCCTAATTGTGCCTTAGTTGGACATTAGCTATGCCCTGGTTGTGTCCTTGTTGCGTCCTACTTCCACCGTACTTGTGCTGTTGCTACGCCCTAGGTGCGCCCTAGTTGTGCCCTACCTGCCTCCTAATTGCGCCCTAGTTGCCCCCTAGTTTTATCCTAATTTCCTCCTAGTTGCGTCCTACTTGTGCCCTAGTTACACCCTAGTAACACCCTAGTTGCGTCTTATGTGCATCCTACTTGTACCCTAGTTGCACCCTTGTTGTGCCCTAGTTGTATCCTAGTTGCACCCTACTTGAGCCCTAGTTGCGCAGTAGATGCACCCTAGTTGCGCCCTACTTGCGCCCTTGTTGCGCCCTAGTTGCATCCTACTTGCATCCCATTACGCCCTAGTTGTGCCCTAGTTACGTACTACTTGTGCCCTATTTGTGTCCTAGTTGCGCCCTAGTTGCGCCATAGTTGCACCCTAGTTGCGCCCTACTTGCACCCTAGTTACACCCTAGTTGCGTCCTAGTTGCATCTTACTTGCACCCTACTTGCACCCTAGATGTGCCCTACTTGTGTCCTACTTGCGCCCTAGTTACGCCATTCTTACGCCCTACTTGTACCCTAGTTGCGTCTCAGTTGGACACTAGCTACACCCTCGTTGCGCCCTAGTCGCGCCTTAGTTGCGTCCTACTTGCGTCCTACTTGCGCCCTACTTGCGCCCTAGTTACACCCTAGTTGCTCCCTAGTTGTATTTTGTTGCACCCTAGTTGCATCATAGATACGACCTACATGCTTCCTAGTTATGACGTAGTTGTGTCCTAGTTGTGCCCTAGTTGCACCGTATTTGCGTCCTAGTTGCAACATAGTTGCACCCTACTTGCGTCCTAGTTGTATCCTAGTTGCGCCCTAGTTGCACCCTACTTGCGCCCTAGTTGCACCCTAGTTACGCCCTAGTTACGCCCTAGTTGCATTTTAGTTACGCCCTAGTTGCGCCCTAGTTGCGCCCTAGTTGCGCCCTTGTTGCGTCCTACTTTCCCCCTAGTTGCACTCTACTTGCGCCCTACTTGCACCCTGGTTGTGTCCTAGCTGCGTCCTACGTATACCCTAGTTGCATCCTAGTTGCGTCCTAGTTGCGCCTTAGTTGGGCACTAGCTACGCCCTAGTTGCGCCCTAGTTACGCCCTAGTTGCTCCCTAGGTGCGTCCTACTTGCACCCTACTTGCGCCCTAGTTGTGTCCTAGTTGCACCCTAGTTGCGCCCTACTTGCAATCTAGTTTTGGCCTAGTTGCGCCTGAGTTGGACACTAGCTATGCCCTAGTTGCTCCCTTTTTGCACCCTACTTGTGCCCTAGTTACGCCCTAGTTGCACCGTAGTTGCGCCTCAGTTGGGCTCTAGCTACGCCCTAGTTGCGCCCTAGTTGGGCCCTAGTTGCACCCTAGTTGCGCCCCAGTCGCGCCCTACTTGAGCCCTAGTTGCGCCCTACTTGTGCCCTAGTTGCGCCCTAGTTACGCCCAAGTTGCGCCCTAATTGTACCCTAATTGCGTCCTAGTTGTGCCCTAGTTGTGCCCTACTTGCACACTAGTTGGGTCCTACTTACGCCCTTCTTGCACCCTAGTTACTTCCTATTGTGCCCTAGTTGCGTCTCAGCTGGGCACTAGCTACGCCCTAGTTGCATCTCAGTTGGGCACTAGCTACGCCCAAGTTGCGCCTGAGTTGCACCCTACTTGCACCCTAGTTGTGCCCTAGTTGCGTCCTTGTTGCGCCCTAGCTGCATCTTAGTTGCACCCTAGTTGTGTCCTACTGTGTCCTAGTTGCGTCCTAGTTGCGCCCTAGTTGCGTCCTACTTGTGTCCTATTTGTGTCCTACTTGTGCCCTTTGTGGGACATTCTTTTGTCCTAGTTGCACCCTCGTTGCACCCTAGTTGCGCCTTAGTTACACCCTAGTTGCGTCCTACTTGCTACCTATGTACGTCCTAGTTGCGCCCTTCTTGTACTCTAGTTGCATCCTAGTTGTGCCCTAGTTATGTCTTAGCTGGACACTAGGTACACCCTAGTTGCGCCCTAGTTGCACCCTACTTGCACCGTACTTGCGCCGTACTTACGCCCTAGTTGTTCCCTACTTGCACCCTAGTTGCACCCTAGTTGCACCCTAGTTGTGTCCTAATTGCACCCTAGTTGCGCTTTAGTTGTGTCATACTTGCGCCCTAGTTGTACCCTTCTTACGCCTTAGTTGTGCCCTAGTTGCGCCCTTGTTACGCCCTACTTTCACCCTAGTTGCACCCTACATGCATCCTAGTTGCACCCTAGTTGTTTCCTAGTTGCATCCTAGTTGCGCCCTACTTGCGCCCTACTTGCGCCGTACTTGCGCCCTAGTTGTGCCTTAGTTGTGCCCCAGTTGTACCCTAGTTACGTCTTACTTGTACCCTTGTTGCGTCCTAGATGCACCCTAGTTGCACCCTACTTGTGCCCTAGTTGTACCCTAGTTGTGTCCTACTTGCGCCCTACTTTCATCCTACTTTTGTCCTAGTTGCACACTACATGTGTCCTACTTGTGCCCTTCTTGCATCCTTTTTCTACCCTAGTTGCACCCTGTTTATGTCGTACTTGTACCCTACTTGCACCCTACTTGCGCCCTAGTTGTGTCCTAGTTGCGCCCTAGTTGCGCCGTACTTGCGCCCTAGTTGTGCCCTACTTGCGTCCTAGTTGCACACTAGTTGCACCCTAGTTACACCCTAGTTGCGCCCTACTTGCGCCCTAGTTGCGCCCTAGTTGCACCCTAGTTGCACCCTACTTGCGCACTTGTTGTAACCTAGTTACGCCCGAGTTGTGCCCTACTTGTGCCCTAGTTGCGCCCTAGTTGCATCCTAGTTGCGCCCTAGTTGCACCCTAGTTGGGTCCCTACTTGTGCCCTAGTTGGGCCCTAGTTGCGCCTTTGTTGTACCTAATGTGTGCCCTAGTTGCACCCTAGTTGTGCCCTACTTGTGCCCTAGTTGCGTCCTAGTTGTGCCCTACTTTCGTCCTAGTCACGCCCTAGTTGCGTCCTTGTTGCATCTCAGTTGGGCACTAGCTACGCCCTAGTTATGTCTCAGTTGGGTACTAGCTACGTCCTAGTTGCGTCCTAGTTGCACCCTAGATACGCCTTAGTTGTGTCCTAGTTACGCCCTAGTTGTGTCCTAGTTGCGTGCTAGTTGTGCCCTAGTTTTTTCCCTAGTTGCGCCCTAGTTGCACCCTTGTTGTATCCTAGTTGCACCCTACTTGCGCCCTACTTACGCCCTACTTGCGTCCTACTTGCATCCCAGTTGTATCCTACTTGCCTCCTAGTTGCGTCCTTTTTGCGTCCTACTTGCGCCTTAACTATGCCCTAGCTGTACCCTAGTTCCGTCTCAGTTGGGCACTAGCTGCGCCCTAGTTGCGCCTCAGTTCGGTACTAACTACGCCCTAGTTGCGCCCCAGATTCGCCCTTCTTGCGCCGTGTTTACGCCGTACTTGCATCCTAGTTGCACCCTACTTGCGCCCTACTTGCACCCTACTAGCACCCTAGTTGCACCCTAGTTGTGCCCTACATTTTCCCTAGTTGCACCCTACTTGCACCCAAATTGCGCCCTAGATGCGCCCTAATTGTACCCTAGTTGCGCCGTAGTTGTATCCTACTTGCGCCCTATTTATGCACTAGTTGCATCCTAGTTGCGCCTTACTTGGCCCTATTTGTGTCCTAGTTGTGCCCTTGTTGCGCCCTAGTTGCACCCTAGTTGCGCCCTACTTGCGCCCTGCGTGCACCCTAGTTGCACCCTAGTTATGTCCTACTTGCATCCTACTTGCGCCCTAGTTGTGTCCTAGTTGCGTCCTACTTGCGCCCTAGTTGCGCCCCACTTGTGTCCTACTTACGCCCTAGTTGCACCCTAGTTGCACCCTACTTGCACCCTCATTGCGCCCTACTTGCGCCCATGTTGCGTCTTAGTTGCGTCTCTGTCATGCACTAGCTACATATTAGTTGCACCCTAGTTGCACCCTAGTTGTGTCCTAGTTGCGCCCTAGTTTCATCCTAGTTGAGCCCTACTTGCGCCCTAATCACGCCCTAGTTACGTCCTACTTGCGTCCTAGTGGCGTCCTGGTTACGTCCTAGTTTCACCCTACTTACACCCTACTTGCACCATACGTGCGCCCTAGTTGTGCCCTAGTCGCCTCCTAGTTGCGCCCTACTTGCGCCCTACTTGCACCCTACATGCACCCTAGTTGCACCCAAGTTACACCCTACTTGCCTCCAAGTTGCACCCTAGTTGCACCCTAGTTGCGCCCTAGTTGCGTCCTACTTGCGGCCTAGTTGCACCCTAGTTGTACCCTAGTTGCACCCTACTTGTACCCTCGTTGGGCCCTAGTTCAACTAGGGCCCAACGAGTAAGGCTGCACACGAATCCAAGGATTCGTGAATCAAATTCACGAATCCCGAATCAGGATCCGGATTCACGAATCCGGATCCAAGGGTGGGTCTCATTTGGGGATTCGGAAATCCATCATCGAATCCTGGGGGGAGGGAGGGGTGGACATGAAAATACCGTGACTTAGAGGTTCATATCCTCTGCTCAGACCGCCGAGCAGCGATCTTTGAGATCCAAATCCGGAACTTCAGGTCGCCGTTCTTCAAAACGGCCTGAGCCTCCGTCATGCATGTGCCAAACAGGTACGAGCTGGCACACTCATGACACGTGTATGGCCTGAATTGGACATGCTGTGCAGTTTGAATCACAGGCCATCTCGTGCTGAGGCCACGCGAGTGTTTGATGGACAGCCTTTGACCATTTGCATGGCCGAGCGAGTGTCAGTCAGGTTGGGTTGATGCGGTCGAGCGCTGTCAGGGGGACTTCTCATCCAACCTCTTGTGTACGTTCAGAATCTAATCACGCGCTACTGAGGTCTCATAACAGGTTCTGTTTCTTGAGAAAACAATTCTTTCACTTCTCCTTGCACTTTCAAGGTTGCATTCTTGCATTTGGTTATTCGTAGGAAGGATAAAAACAATGAGGCCGTCGGACCACTGAATCAAACGATCATTGATGTCTTTCATTGTGCGAAGCTGTCCATCTTATGGACGTACATTTTTCTCTTTAATCCACAGTCACATAAATCAAGTCGTAAGCATACAAAATTGTACAAAATAGACGAAAGAGTTTCACTTTGCGAACTGTTCCTCGCCGTCCATGCAATTGGACGATCTGACGGTGGAATTTGGACAATGTCGGCACCTTCAGGATCATCGTCTACTCTAGATGTAGCATCACCTCCATCTTCTCCATCAGTGATAGCACCTACATCTTCTGTAGCATCACCATCTAGAGCATCAGCCACGTCTATTACATCGACTTCATCTACAGCACTGGCAGCATCAACTGCATCTAGTTCATCTACAGCATCGGCTACATTGGTAGCATTAGCTGCATCTGCAGCATCATCTCCACTGTCAGCATACGCTACATCAGAAGCATCAGCTACATTGGCAGCATCAGCTGCATCGGCAACATCAGCTGTATTGCCAACATCGACCTCATCGACAGCACTAGCTGCATCGGTAGCACCAGCTACGTTTGCTAATACTTCATCTGTCGGTGACCGTGTAGCAGCTACTAGAGGCAAAACTCTGGCGTCCGAGATCATAGGAGGGGGCTTGGAGTCTCGCCCACCTCTGTTAGTGACGAGAGTGGTGGCAGCACCTGGTCATCCTTGTCTCATATCGTGCTGAGAAGGACGAGATCCGCTCTCTCATCAGTGACCAGGACACCGATGTCACTACTGTCCGCGAGGCATTGCTCGACGACACCTCCACACCACAGGTGGTGTCTGAGCACCTCTTCATCGGGGTTATGGGGCGGAGTGACTACATACATAGGGTAGAGAGTGTGAGCTGAGGGATGTAGAGGAGTGGCTTCGTGTCCTACAGAGTACGTTGGCCGAGCTACTCATTGAGGGTTGTAGTGGACACTGCTCAGATGGCTCCATCGCACCCTCAGAGAGTGCCTCACAGGATGAGGATTCTGAGGCAGTGGGTGGTGATGACACCCCGGACAGCTTGGAGACGTCCTTCGGCTCATCCCCATCCTTGTCCTTTGCATGTGTACCATCTTTCTCTTCCTCTGAGTCATGCACATCTCCTCTTATAGAGCATGACACTTCTCCAGGTTCCCTAGTTGACCATCTGTCTCATTCCTAGGACCTGTGGAGAGGTGCCTCTTTAGGAGACGTTACACTAGTAGTTACCCAGTTTTGAGCAGTAGCGATGGAGGTGGAGGTGCTACGCCCAGTGATATACTCCTTGTTTACCACCTACATTGAGGAGTTAGCTGTGCTTGAGGATGTTAAGTTTGAGCTTCATAGTGACTCAGGAGGATCATGCCGAGATGTGTGAGCGCGCCTCTGTTCTCCAGGGGGAGTTGGTTGTAGCAGAGGAGCATTTACGCACATTGGAGTGTGCAGTTGCTGTACCGACTACAGGATTGAGTTCCACACACACAAATCTAACTCTATCTCCACCCTCCACTCCAGGACCTTCCAGCACCATCCTCTCCACCTAAACTACTGTGGAGTCTGCTAGTTGGGACCTCTGGCACCTCTCAGATGTGGGGGAATTCAGCCGCTCTCTCCCCTATCAGCCATGGAGCATTCGGCAGCGTCTTCTCCACTCCTACACCCTCTGAGTTTGATGAGAGTGATAGCTAGGATCCTGCCAGTTGGGATCTCTGGCAGCTTCCATGTGGTGAGTGACAGGCGTTATACAGTGCATGAGTGATTTGTGCACATGGTAGCCATTGTAGCCTCATCCTCATTTCTTTGATGACATATTCACATCTCCAACTACTATCAGGTGTGGTCATTGTTGGATTGTTCTTCCCAGGATCGTTTGAGCCAGGGGGAGATGTAGTGTTATCTATGTACGACAAGTTCACAGCCTTCTGCATGCTGGGGGAGCACATCTATCCTAGCACATTGGTGTTGGCATTCATGTTTGCAGGACTCTCTCATCGCAGGGGAGCATGTGTATCTTCTCAGCTGGTACCTTGTCGAAAGCTCTTGCAGCCCAGGGGGAGTGTTGGTGTATGGGCCTTGAGTTGTCTGAAGGTCATACAGTCTTGTGTAGCAAGAACCTCCTAGTTTGTGCTGATGGTTCTCCAGCAGCTACATTACTCCTTCTGTGGCACGTGTGGTGCATTCTAGCCGCATAGTTCACCCATACATGTTTGATAGAGTTTTCTCGGCGGTCGAGACCCTGGCACTAGTTGGTTTGTGCGAGTGATCCAGGAGATCCCATAAAATGTCACCACATAGTCTCTGACTGGTTGTGCACTTCTGTGGTTCAGACCCAAGTACTCGGTTGGTTTGTACTAGTACCTTGGGAGACCCAGCACAGATTGATCTAGTCTTTGTTGACCCTTTATCATACATGTGTAGTTTGCATGTGGCTGAGACCCGGACGCCCAGTTACATGTTCCGGCGTCTCGGGAGGCCTAAAATTGTCTTGTCTGGCTAGTCGGTGATGCTAGTGTGTCATCGTAGAGTCTGGATGTGGTTGTGGTATATTGCATATTTTCCCATTGGTGGAGACCCGGGCACTCGGCGGACTGATCCGGTGCCTCGGGAGACCTCCATTGTGTGGTTTCACGTTCTCTACCATGTATATTCCCCGTTTGTGCCTTTTGGAGTGACGGGGATGACGGGGCCTGGTGGGCTAGCCGCCAGTCCCTAGTACATAAGTGTTGAAGTCTCGTCGGCCACTCACATCTCTATGCCCTCTTGTCTCACTCTTCATGGCACACACACATGTACAGATTAAATGACCATGGCCTTACCTGGGGAGACGTCACACGTGCGTGCCCTGACTGCTGGCTCTGGCGTCACGAAGCAGCCGATCTACCCAAGATTGCTCTCAGGCACATGCATGGCCGTCATTTGACTATCTTGCTTTGATGTGGTTGATGCTAGGGTTCGTACATTCTGACTGCCGATCCCTGCATCATTGTGACTTGCCTCTGGGTGTTTGGAGAAGTTGCATGATTTTCCGAAGTGTTGATCCTTAGGGGGCCACCGTGTCCGCTGTTGGCTGTACACTAGTGAGAGGCCACCCTCGATGAATTCCGAGTGGACGAGCTTGACCCCCGGGTGGCGGTGCACGTCGACACGAGCGTCTGCTCAGTGAGAAGATTCCAGGAAGCTTCCTAGCCTTTCTTCTTGCTAGCCTGACAGCACGGGTCTGGCTGGTTGACACACAGGTCATGCAAGGGACAGCAAGGGTAGGGAGAGACACGTGCACTTGTATCTCAAGCTTCAACTGAAGTAAATGCAGAGAGAAATAACAAATGACAGGTCCACAGCATAAATAGCCTCCGTGGCTCACGGCGGGTGGCGCACACGGCGGTGCCTGTCAAACATGAACCGGCCCAAAACCATTGTTTTGGCCATAATTCTGCGCACAAGCGTCCAAACGGAGCGCCGTCTGATCCTACGGATGCACGACGAAAAGACAGACACAACGACTGGTCACACGCCTACGTCCGGGAACAGCCGGAGAGTGTAAGAAAACAAACATGCAAATCAGCCTGGCAGGGCTGTCCACCGAGAAAATCCTGAAGACCTCCAAACGTAGTCCGTGGACTGTGGGAGCCCTCTGGTACACTGGGTAGGCTGCCAGGCTGCCTCCAGCGGGTGGGGCATCACCTCAGGGAACTCTGTCTCCAGCTGGGTCCGCCTTAAGGATCTGCACGAGCATGGACACGGCCGAGTGGTCACAACCAACTGTACAACTGTGTATGACTGACAACATCACAACACTCCCCCATGACCCGATGGTACGCATGTCCATACACGTGCAGAACGCGTGCCGGTGTAACACAGAGTGCTCAACAGGGACCCGGACAATCACCCACTCTCGGACAGGGGTCGCAATCCGACNCGTGCGTGGAACACACCAGAGTTCTCAGCGATCGCGAGAGCACTCTGGTTGTCGCATCGGAGGATGATGGTAGGCACGGACTGACCCAAGCACTGGAACAACCGTTGCAGCCACACCACCTCAGCGGCGCCAGCGCCCAGAGCAACATACTCAGCCTCTAAGGAGCTGCGAGCAATGCACCCCTGCTTGCCGCTGCGCCAAGACACAGCGGTGCCACCAAGCAAGAACACGTAACCCGTGCGGCTGCGTCCATCAGGACTCCATGCCCAATCGCTGTCGGTGTAGCCATCTACCATAACCGAGCACTGTCTCCGAAAGCAGAGACCGTGATACGGTGTGGAGACCACGTACCGGACGACTCGCAAAGCTGCGTGCAGAGCGCGAGCCCGAGGGGACTGTCTGAACCGTGCGAGTAGGTTGACAGCGAACGCAATGTCAGGACGCGTGGTCGTGGCCAAGTAGATCAGTGAGCCAATGATGCGCAAATACAGGGTCACGTCCACAGTCTCGCCCAGATCGGCTGGGTCTGTCACCTTCAGGGCGTCCTGCCCGTCGGGAGTGATGGGTGACGAGGCGGCGGGAACAGTGCCAAGGAGGTCAGCAAACCGCTCCCCCACAACCTGTGCATATCGTGCCTGATGGAGGAGAAGTGTCCGTCGACGACGATCACGCACAATCTCCATCCCGAGGAAAACAGCCGCTGGACCAAGGTCCTTCATCCTGTAGGCGGCCTGCAGGACCGCCTTGGCCTCCTTCA
>SZWC01006446.1:37920-56131 GCA_023375785.1 Penium margaritaceum
GAAGGGAGAAAGCTCAGGGGTGGAAGAAACTCCTCGCCTCACAGCACCTGGGCACCAAGATTCACCCGTCGCGGGGTCGGCATCAGCAAGGAACAACAAAAACACTGTCCGGAAGGTGGTGCCGCTGCCGCTGCTTCCTCCACTTCCGTCGCCGCCGCCACCGCCGCCGCCACCTCCACCTCCACCACCGCCACCACTACCACTACCAACAGCACCGCCACCACCGGCGCCAGCGACTACACCAGCTGCGGTAGCAGCAGCAGGAGCAGCGGCCCCGGCAGCACGAGGGCCGCCGCAGTCCTGGTAGACTGCCTTGAGGCGCTGGATCAGCGCTTCGCGCGAGGTGACGTCGACGACAGCAGCTCGACTGGGGCCGCTACAGTCACCAGCCTTAGCGGTCTCCTCCGTCCCTGCCATGCCGACGGCGACGGCTGGAACTGGCCGGCGGGAAAGGGAGTGAGGGAAAGGGCAGAGGCTCAGGAAGTGGTGATGAGTGGGGCTGGATCCCTCCTCGAGAGACAGCTGGCGTGCTTCGTGGGGAGCACTTCTGTCATCTACCTAGGGCGGCGCGGTTATGGTACCACTTTCGACTAGATGTGAACATCTACAAGAAGTACGTCGCGTTCTCTTCGGCAAGCTCCATAAGGTGTAAATGCTGGAGTCTATTTCCATTGGGTCGGTTTCACCTGCTAAAAACATCTACGTTAGAATAGTCCATATTCATATGACCTGTATGTTCACATTAATTAAAAATGCCTCGATCGATCAAAACCCTGTTTTTTTCATGAAACTATTTCAAATAGGATTAATAAGTTTCATTCTAACAAAGTAAATGATTTACACTTCAATGAATGTTCTATTTATGACATGAGATACAAAATCTTCAAGAAAAAAAAGGTCATCATGGAACAGAAATCGATTACAAAACAGTTAATTTTATAAATTCATCTAAAAAAAATAAAATGATACATTTATCTTCAAAGTAGCCACTTATCACAATCAACTAAGATTATAGCATTACTAACAAAATTGAAAACAGAAGAAGTGAACCATGTGGGGAAAAGAAGTCTTTTGAATACCTTCATCGGTGTAAATTAATGTAATGGAGAGAAAGATAAAACTGTTAAATAAGAAAATCATTTTACCAATCAATTTTCAACCTAAGAAGTTTTAAAGACTATTTATTCAAAAATTATATCCCATTACTTAATGAAATCACATAATTAACAATAATGATAATTAGATGAAACTTCCCACTCCATAAAAAGTATTATTTCATTCAAAGATAGATTATCGGATGATAAAAACACAATTCTGCAGCTATGGTTTTAAATTTATAAGGAATCCTTATCCATTTTTGAAACACACAATACAAACAACACTTCATAGAAACATGAATTAATATATATATCATCAAAATGATAGTTGGAAATAACAGCATGGAATTGACATCAAAATGGGAATCTTCCATTGTATTAAATTTAAAAATGACAAAAATATGTTTCCTTCAAAATCTCATCTTTGTTCACATTCAATCCTATTGATGATTTATCAAAATAGGTTTCTAGATAGAAACATGTTTCATCTAGGTTTTGATTAATCTATTCTAACCTTTGAAGTTTCATATCTTCCTTGGGAATGCTCTCTTTAATGATCTTTCTACTTGTCTTTACAAACCTTCCATAACTTACAAAAGACAAATTAGGTTTTTATGTGGTAAAAAAAATAAAAAAATCACCTTTTTATGTAAATCTAATGCATTTAAAAATTTCATTCCGTCGTACAAAATCAATGTAACACTCCGCACACATCCAAACATGTCTAGTATTTCCAAGAGCACGATGATTGTTTGCTAAAGAGCCAAACATCTCAAATTTTCAAAGAAAAGCAAGTGCATGCTACTAAGTGATGGTACAAATACAGTAATTTATACATAAAAATACATATTTTATGTACGCAATGTACACAATTATCCAATGTTAAAAATTCAACCCTGTATTTATTCTAGCATGACCTGAAAGTTATCTCCGTGTAAAGCATCTCTGTCCGTATGACTTAGGTATACACCATGTGCGCTCATTAACTGTACACAGTAAAACAAAGACCACTTTTACCATGCAAATTTGTTTCATGCATCCATGCAAGCCTTGCATTATCACCTATAAGGCCCAAATAAATTCTTCTTAAGAAACACCTCAAGGAAAGAGGTTAGTGTATGTTAAATTTTCAACCAATGGCATAAAAACATTCTCAAAACGTTATTTCACATGATGTTGTCTAATCTAAATGAAGCATTTTTTTAATTAAATTTAACATTAAAATATTAAAATCATTATGAAGTTGTAAACATGTTCTTGAAGCATTAAAAACCAATAAAATTTGTAAAATGATATTCAAAATGTTATCTTGTATGCATACTTATCCGTTTTTATTTAGAGAGATAATCATTGCAATGAACTTTATTAAAATATGTAATGATAAAAACTGCATTGAATTTTACCATCACTTACATAATCTAAAGGCAAACTAAAGCCATGAAACATTCCCAAAAGATAGGTGAATTCGTAATATGAAAGTTATTGAGTATAAAGACCACTTTGTCAACTTAATTCAGCCTCCTCATTAGCCTCTTTTTATGAATATTTAATCGTGAAGGAAAAATCTTATCAAGCACAGCATGTTAACAATATTCTTACATCATGTCTGAAAAGCATTTTTACCATGATCCATCTAAATGTGTGATACGTGAATTTTCTTTTCTTCTTTTAAGAAATTCACGACAAACATCAAGTGATCATGTTCCAAACATGAAGGAAATTCTATGCAAATGGTTAAAGGTTTGTTTTTTTACGAGAAAAATTAGACTTCTCATTCCTAAATGAATTTCATAGAATCTTTATATGAACAATAAATTTGACAAATTTATTCATGAAGCTGAAAATAACATGAGAAATTTGCATTCATGTTATCCTTATGATAATGAAAACTATATTTATAGTCTTGATACGTTTAGTTTAGAAACATCATTACCTGAAAACATGTTTTGTTGTTTTTAAATTTGCAAATGGTGTATCCAAAGGTTTTTTAAGTCCAAATTCAACCCATCAATTCAAGAGTTATGTTGTATAATCATCTTGATCCATTCCTCAAAATATTCAAAACACATGATGTATGAATGAGAATATTTTATCAATTGAAACATGAAGATTAGCATCTTGTGCATGCGCACATTTGTAATAGAATATATAAGGTTAATTTGTGAAATTGAAAATATCAACCATTCATAAGTATTTGTATATCACATGAACATGTACATGAAGGGTCACTACAACTTGCTAAAAGGATGTAGGCACAAATCTACAGTTGTGAACCCATATGACATCTTCCCTTGAAGTTTCAAGACCATAAACAAGCATGAGAAAACAAGATAAATTGAAGAATGGTTGTACATCCACTAATCTGTTGTGATCACGGAAGAAAGACCTTTAAAGGAGGTGTGCACTATGACACAGTCGCCTGGTTATACAAGCTAAGGATTGTTTGGGACCTTTTTGACCTAAGGTGTTTTCAAACTACCCCAAATGTTTTCAAACAACCTAGAAAGGTAAAGAGGTTGATCTTGGTTTTTTGCATGTAAAGGGTCAACAATAGATTGTAACCTATGCATGAAGACTAATATAAACTTCGAACTTGGAGAGTCACTAGTAATCAAAAGGTCTCAAGGAAGATGAAGGGCCCTTTAGCAAAGACGAAAAATCAATAAGGATGTACACAAAAATGCTTTAAGTGGAATCTAAAAGGATAATTCAAAGGCACGTAGATGTTTCAAAGGCTAGGATTTCAATTGCATCTCCCTCAAGTTGAGGAGGTGAATTTCTACTCTGGTCAAAGTCAATAGAAATGCACAAAGACATGTAATGTAGGTCAGATTGGTCATCAAAACAAGGTAGATATCAAAACTCCTCCTAAATTGATAAAGGTCTGTGTTGTTAAAAGTTGTTATGAGAATTCAGAGATACATATTGTAGCTCTTTCTGAAGATGGTTCTTTGATATTTTTTGTTTGAACAGTAGCATGTTATATTTCATGGTGTTCATGTTAGGTTGATGGTGATCCGTGTGAAAGTAGAGTTTGGGTGTTGAGTGGCTTTCCATTAAGAACAATTGCTTTTTTCACAAACAGCATACATGTTTCGCGTAAGACTGTGCTCGCACCCCCCAAACCCTTACCTCACACATATCCAGATACACCCGTAAAGAAAGCAACAAAGGTGAATCCTAAAATCTTGGGAAACGTGTATGAATATACTGAATAGGAGGCGTGAAGCATCACTCTATGGAGAGCGTCGTATAAGTTTCCAAGTGTGGATTTTTTTTTAGCAGTCATCATGGTAAACACATCCTTAATGATTCTTTGTATGCAGGTGTCTGTGCCACAAGTAATACAAATTTGAATGATTCTCAAAGTGATGATTTTATGGTATGTTGACCGCCTCCAAGATACACTATGCGGACTGAACAAGCCTTTAATGTAAAAGAAATATAGTGTTTGCTGATTTCCATATATCTCATTGCGGATATGCTTTCGTACTAACCACTCCAAATACCAAATCCACTAGTAGGTGGTTGTTCAATATGTCCCTCTTTGAATGGTTGGAAATTTGGTAATGAATGATGTAACCTTGACCTTCAAAGTTGATGGTTTCTTAAGGCCCACACTTGTAGGAAATTTTTCCATTTCCACAAAAGTATGACTAGTATGCTTGGCTTTCAAATGTCAAGGAGGAGTGTTAACCGCCTTTATCAGGACATGAAAATCTAGGTGGTATTTTATTTGCAAGTGGTAGTTGTGCTGCCAAGGATCTTTACTCACCAAATCAACAACAAAGCTTGTGAGTTGTATGAATACAATAAATGGTAACGTAATTACAATTTTGTAAACTATTTTTTGGAAACCTTTGCAACAACAAATGTTCCTATCATCGAAATTTCTCCTACCAACCTAATCGTGTTAGCTTATTGGTTGTCAAATGTTACTAGATTAATTCCTATGTCATCTATTTTGTTGTAAGACGTATCTGTTGTGTCTATTTCCTTCATGGAATGAACTTGTACTATTATACCCTTATCGGTTTTGTTTAAATTGGTGTAGCATTGGTTGATTCCATAAAGAGAAAAGCTTCTGTGCTTCCAACTTTATGAGCTAACTTATACTGTAGAGTTGGAACAATTTTTCCTATCACGAAGGAAAATTCTGATGTCATTCCAACCTTTTTTCATTCTTTTCTAATTATTTTGAATGGAAAACCAAACCATCGTGAACAAATCTGAAATCGATTGAACTTTGAGACCTTGTTTGATGTATAATGTTGCAATAGTGTCTGATACTCTCCAAGGCAATTTTGCTACTCTTCTTACTTGTTAGCCTAATTTGTCCTGAAAATCTGCAAAACTACTTTCTTTTAACAAGGATCAATCCTTCTTCATTATAGCTTCTTTAGATACCTTCTTGTAAATTGTTGCAATAGTGGACATTGCAAAGGAGGATGTATTTGCTGCCATGAAAGAATTCCTTGTCGCGATGTACAAAGAGGTTAGGATAGTTTCCACAAAGTGTTTAACAATTTTCTATCATTATATCTTTATCAGTTGATTTTTAGTAACATGATAAACGATTCTTTTGCTTCAATATGAAAATCTGCTTCTCTTCTAGTTTTCTCAACAAGCTTCACGTGAAAAGGTCTAGTATTTTTAAGTATCAACGAGGATTTCATTGTTGCAATTCCAACTTTGTTCACTAGTTTGATGTATAATGTTATAGTAGTTTTGAATGTCACCAAGGAAATATGACCACTTTTAAAACTTTTTATATTTTTTCCTACAAATTTAGAATTAATTTCATTACTAGAGAGGAAAAAAACTTATTGTTTTATTGTTGTAAGCTATTTTGTAGGAAGGGTTTGTAACATAGTGCATTGTAAGAAAAAGAAACCATTAAGTTTTTTTACGTTCATCAGCTACTTTATCGTGAAAACGTACAATGGTCAAAGCCATGGAGGAAATATCCACTCAAATTCAGGCTTTTTATAAGTGCGTTGTTGTCTAGCATTGTAGTAATTTCCATCAATGCCTAGAATAAACCTACCCTGACTCCATCTTCATAAGTTGGTTTGATGTAAAGTGTTTTAGTGATTATCAATGCCATGATGGACAATCGAATCATTTTCCCACCTTTTTCAACTCATTTTGAGTAATGAATTGTAGTGTTTTTTACACCAACATAAGGGGATATGTGGAGTCTTCATCTTTGGTAACTCACATTATGTAAGACTTTATTTTAAGGTATGCTACCCTTTAAGAGGATCAGTTGTTTGTATATGTTTTTTTGCTGTTGTTGTGTAAACTAAAGTGGATGATTTCACCCCTACACATTGTCTTGTGGATTTTTCTTTTAGTTTTAGAAATTCAGACTTTGAATTAAGGAGAAGATTCCTCAACCACAAGGCAAACACGGACTGGAGTGTTAAGATGTCCACAACTAATGCACATCTTGAGTGTGTAGCTTTGTTGTAATTTCTTCTCGTTGGACATGTTATGATTGTATAATCATACAGACATCATATACATGATCCACCTTGCCTTCCATAGTGTTACACGTGTTTTGGAGTATTTCTCCTCTATAAAGGCCGTTGCCGTAATCTAACACCATGTGAAGATTTACAAAGGTTGAGTTTGGAAACAAAAGTTGTGGACATTAGAATCTCAAGTATTTCTAGGTTTCTTACAGCATAATAACAAGTATATGAAGTCTTCTTAAAATCAAGTGCATGGATGAAGCCACAAGTGTGGAATTGTTGACTTCTTGACTTGTAGGGCACCCGAATCGGCTTCACCGAGACTAAGTATGGAAAATAATACCTCAAGAAGATGAGGTATAGTGCCACTAGCTTGCAATGAAAAAGGCACAAACCTTTGTTTGAGGTGCATCCTAAGGCACTCTCTTATAATTTCATAGGGTAAAGCTTGTAGAGACTGATTTTTTAGGCGTGTGAAGGAATGTAAAGGCATACTTGATTTAATGAGGTTAACCCCTTAGTTACCAATGATGCACCCTTGTTTTGCCTCCTCTAATTGACCATCACTTCAGTCAAGTAGATGGTTGCATAATCACCTTATGTGTTTCATAACCACCTTTTTGGTTTTACAACCAATTGGAGAGATTAAGGGGTAAGTGTTAGCTGATGGAATTTGTGTTAAGGGGTACGATTACTGCGCTGGTGTTAAGCTCCGATATGGTGAAGACGGCACTGCAATCGGAGCACTGTACGGAAAGTTACGGATTTAAAGGTGAATTCCCGGGTCCACATCTACTGGGAATTCTCTCCTGTACAGGCCAGATAAAATCTGGCAACCAGCCCTAAAGCAGTCTAAAGGGCTTGATGTGTAATATAGTGTGCTGGCATGCGCAAGAAGGTTGCGCATGCCTCTAGTTAGCTCTAGCAGGGAGGGGAGCTGCCTACTGCACAGCACTGCATAGTTGCCTTGGTCAGGGAATCCTCTAGCTGACTGGACAGGAATCATGCAACCTGAGCATGAGGCCTACAGTGCATCATCAGCCACATGCATAGAGCCTGGGCCCTTCAACCTACATGGGCCAATCTGGAACAAGCTTCAGGAGCCACCTGATCGACGGATCTGATGCAACATCATGGCAAGATCAACGGCCCTCAGAGAAAAGCCTGCAGAGCAAGCAACCTCCTAGAGAAGCTGCACCTGAACACTTGATGAAGCTTCCTCAACAAGGAAGCTTCTCCCTGAACCTGCAGGGATGCCAGTAACAACTCTGACCTACAGGAAGCTTCTCCTAGAAGGAAGCTTCCCTAAGAGGCAACAGACCTGAACCACCTGAAGGAAGCTTCTCCTTCAGGTGGTCAACTTGCCGGGACCTCAGGTATAAAAGGGGAAGCTCCTCTCAATTCAGAATCATCTCAGCATCTCAGTTTTGTGCAAGCACTCATCCTTGTTCAAGCCTCTAACTCTGGAACCCAGACCAAGACTTTGCTGGAGATCCCTCCAAGGCCCCTGTAAGCCTGGCAAGGCCTAGGATTTTTCCATGTACCATACTTGTACTTTGTATCAATCAAGATTTCAGTCTAGATTCCCAATCCTTGCCTTGCTATTGTACATGCTACACTACTGATCACCCAAAGATCCTATCAGCAAGGGTCCTAGCCCTTGCTGCTTTTCTCACAAAATCAAAATGGTATCACAGCTCTAGGCGGTGCTCTCAGCAGTTTGCAGCAATAGTAACAACAGCCTACGTTGGTGGTGGAGACGTTCTCCACCAGCCCTCTACAAGTGTTGAGCCAGAGGCGGAGGTGACGCCATTTCACGCGCGTGAGCGGCGTTCCACCTGCACAGAAGCATGTGCAACATGGAAGAGGAGAACGCTCAATCATCTTCTCTTGTACTTGATGACCAATCAGTTTTGCATGGCATGCGCATGGGCCAAGAGGAGGGGCGCCATGTCGCAGACCACGCACAACGCCAAGCTACGGAGGCGCAACGCTTGGCGGAGGAGGCGCAACGTATGGCGCAACAAGAAGCCGCAGCATGTCAAGCTGTGGAGCAAGAGAGGGAGGCGCTGAGGCAGTAAATTGCTGCTCAAGAGCTCCTACGTCAACAGGAGCAGCTTACGGATGCAGCTCAAGCATCGCAAACGCAACAGCTACAACAGTCACATGCGGCTCAAGCAGCCCAAATCACACAACTTCAGCAGCAGCTGGCATGGGCTCAGCAACAACAGCTTCAACATCAGCAGTAGATGCAGTGGCAACATGGTTCACAAGGATCATCTGTACATCTGCCTCAAGTGAGCCCTCCCCCAGTCGTGCAACGAGCCATGTCTCCACAAGTGTAGCCGGTAGCAACACCACAAGGAGGCATGCCACAACCGTTTGTGGCTCAACAGCCACAACCAGCTCCGATGGTGCCACCAATGGCACACTATCAGCAAATGCACGATGGATTAGGACCGCAATCCTTTGCGGCACAACCAGCACCAGTTCAGGCAAGAGCAGTAGTACCACCACAAGGGCCGGAGCCAATGTCACAAGGCTATGTGCCACTCCCACATGCGGCAGCACAAGGCAAAGCATACCAAGGCTTGGAGGACGGTGTGCCCCAAGCAACAGCCTCATTACATCTGCACAAGCTCAAGGTTGACAAATTTGATGGCGAGAACTTCCCGCACTGGGCGCACAAGTTCAAACAAGTGGCCCAAATACACGGCAATTGGAAGTTCTACAACGGCTAGTACACGCCTCCGCCCTTAGGGTCGCTCTCTAGCGTGGTGGTTGAGTACAACTACTTCACCAGAGCTGCCTTCATGGTGCTGGACGACCAGCTGACACCTCGCATCCAGCAAGCCATACGGATGTACGAGGAGACTACTGAGCCAGCTGGCCAGGCTTGGTCCTACCTGCTACGGACCTACATGTCTGGCGATTCAACCTTCAAATCTCACCTTCTGACGGTACTGTCGCACATCAACCTCAATGGCTTCAACAACATCGAATCCTACATCAACAAAGCGAATTCACTTCGCGATCAGCTCGTAGTGACAGACGCTCCTATCTCTGAGCCTGTGTTTGTGACCTTTCTCCTCAACGGTGTGACAAGGGATTAGGACAATTCGGAAGGTACTCAAGTTCAAGCATGAAGCAGAGCTCATAGAAGCATACGTTTGCAAGATGCTTCTGACAGAGCAACGTGACCGGTAGCTAACAAGAGAAAAGGAGAGAATCCTGAGCAATGCAACTTACCAAGGTGTGAGTGCTGCCGTGTCTACTGCTCAGCCCTCGCAGAACAGCCAGTCCACAAAGAACTCCGCATCCACCCAGTTGTCTGCCCACTCTAAACCAAACGCTAGCACTCAAAGTGCACGCGACCAAAATATAAGGTCACGTCCTGTAGTTGAGTGCCATTATTGCAAGAAGATTGGGCACATGATGCGGGAGTGCAGAACAAGGATGTGGGATGAGGAACGAGCCAGGCGACATCAACGTTACAAATCAAACAACTCAGGAGGAAAGGGGAAGAAGGAGGCTGCTAGCGGTAAGGAGAAGCAACCTGAGAGAGGCGTGAACAAGAGGTAGGGGAGCAGGATGGAGGCAAGGAGAAGCAGTTTGACTACACAAGATCTATCTTCCAGCTCTCAACTAAGCAGAGTGATAGGCTGGTACGCTCCACCTACGTGTGGTACCTTGACAGTGGGTGCACTTCACATATCACCCATGACAAGGACTGCCTCCACGAGCTGGAACCCTGCTCCAAAGGCTTCTTCACGGTGGCAAACAAGCGGCAAGTGCCTGTTTTGGGCAAAGGAAAAATGACAGTGACTGGGTACAACGGTGCCCAGGTAAAGTTCGGGGACGTGTTGTACATACCTGAGATCGCGGTGAACATCCTATCACTCGGGCAACTGATGAAGAGGGGTGCGCGGATCGTTAGCAACGGACAACGTGTCACTTTGAAGAGCCGTGAAGGCGAGACCTTTGCTTAAGGTCGCCTTTTTCCCCACAGCATGATAGAGTTGGACTTTGCAGCACCAGCTCCAACAAAAAGGCCAGATACGCCCTTCGCAGCAGCTAGTCTCCACCAGGTCTCTGCTACAGACCTTAGTTTGTGGCATAAACAACTCGGCCACATCAGCAACCAAACTGTACAGATAATGCAGAAGCAAGAACAGGTCAACGGACTTGATATCAAGGAAAGTGGCAGTAAGGATGCAGCAGAAGCTTATGAAGACTGCGTGCGGGCCAAACTGCCACGACAAATGTTTCCTCTGGCTACGAAATGCGACGTCAGCCAGAAGCTGAAGCTGGTCCACACCGACATTTGTGGACCTCTACCAACAGCCACAGTCTACGGAGGGCATCGCTACTTCTTGCTCTTCGTTGACAATGCCACAAGGATGGTGTGGAGCTATCCACTCCGCACAAGGGATGAAGCACCAGCATGCTTCTTCAAGTGGCTGGCAATGGCCGAAAGACAAAGCAACAAGAAACTACAGGTTCTACGCTCTGATGGTGCTGGCGAGTACACTAGCACAGAGTTTTCCACGCAGCTGGAGGATCTCGACATCGTGCAGCAGTTCTCCACGCCATACACACCGTGGCAGAATGGTGTAGCAGAAAGAGCAAACCACACAATGCAAGAGACGTTGAAATCGATGCTGCTTGGTGCGCAGCTCGACAACTCGTGGTGGCTGTTTGCACTACAGTAAGCAGTATGGGTACGCAACCGTGTGCCACACTTGTCACTACCAAGCATGACTCCATTCCAAGCATGGCATGATGACAAGCCGGACATCACCATGCTACGCACCTTCAGGTGCATGGAACTGTTTCATGTCCCAAAGGAGCGTCGGCGCAAGTTGGCAGAAAAAGCAACGTGGGGTGTTTTCCTCGGCCAAAGCCCCAACATGAAGGGGTGGGAGTTCTACGACAACGAATCCCATTGCATCATCACCAGCAGAGACGCTATCTTCTTTGAGAACCTGACTCGCTCTACCTGGGAAACTAAGCATTCTAGTGAGCTCACTCTACTCCAGTATTCCTATGACTCTTACGTGGAGACCCTGGAGGAGGGGGAACTTGACAGTGTACCACTCACCCTTCTTGATCTAAAGAAGACGAATGAGCAGCCGGTGGCCCCGCGTGTGACCCTTGACACTCGCCAGGACGAACGCATCACCACTGACCATGAGGCACTCATAGTACCTCATGACAAAACTAAGGTCGTGGGAGTGCAGAATGGTGCGCATGCGGCGAGGAAACCACAGGATAAAGCTGCCCAGCATCCGGGGCGCCTCACGTGCCTCCCACAACAGCAGTTACAACAAGAAGAAGAGTAGGAGATTAATGAAGCGAATCTGGCTATCACGGCCTGCTCCATCTACAAAGAGGCGGATGATGTCCTGGCTGACTTCACCACAACGCACCTCGCAGCTCTCGTCTCAGCAATCGAGCTACCGCCTGAGCCCAAGACTCTGAAAGAAGCTCTGCAAGGCGTGCATGCTACACAATGGAAGGCAGCACTTGACGTAGAGTACCAGAGTCTCATGGATCAGGGGACTTGGGAACTTATAGAGCTTCCATCCGGCTCTCGCCATGTGGGGGTGAAGTGGGTGTTTCGTGTCAAGACAAAAGCCAACGGGAGCATTAACAAGTTCAAGGCTCGCCTCGTGGCAAAGGGGTTCACGCAAGTTGAGGGGAAAGACTTCTTCGACACCTACGCTCAAGTAAGCCGCTACACCACCGCTCGCATCATGCTCGCAGTTGCAGCAGTGATGGATTACAAGGTGCAGCAGCTTGACGTAAAAAATGCTTTTCTGCATGGTGAGATGGACACGACCGTCTACATAAAGCAACCAGAGGGGTACGACGACGGGAGTGGTAGAGTGTGCAAGTTGGTGAAGAGTCTGTATGGACTCAAACAAAGCCCCTTACTTTGGTACAGGAAGCTACAAGCAGTGCTGGAGTCTCTAGACTTTAAGCCTTCAGCATACGACGACTGCCTCTTCCTACATCGACCATCACCAGACTCAAAGCCAGACTGCTACGTTCTGGTCTACGTCGACGACCTTCTCATCATAGGTCCGTCGGCAAAATGCATCAAATCCACAATGACGGCCATGGCGAAAGAAGTCAATGTGACACTCATGCCCAAATTTGAGTTTTACCTGAGCATGAACATCGAACGCGACCGTGGAGCGCATACGCTTCACCTGAGCCAGCAAACGTACGCTCGCAAAGTTTGTGAGCGATTCAACGTTTTTGATCGACATGTCCCAACACCTCTGTCACAGCAGCAGCTTACACATCAGGGATAGAGGGGGAGGAGCGAGACTGACTATCGCAGCAGAGTCGGCTCACTGATGCACGCAGCAAGTTGCACACGACCAGATTTGCAGTTTGTCGTAAGCAACTTGGCACGCGGCAACGAGACGTGTACAGAGGGAGCATGCAAGGAGCTGGACAAAGCTCTAGGCTATCTTAAAACTACAAGAGACCCAAGTTTACTGTTTGGAACGACAGACAGACTCGACCTTGAGTGCTACGTTGACGCCGATTTTGGAGGCACAGAAGAAGATCGTCGAAGCACCACAGGTTTTGTGTGCCTGCTTGGTGGTGCAGCAGTTTCCTGGACCAGCAAGCGACAAAACCTCATCACACTCAGCTCCGCAGAAGTTGAGTATGTGGCAGCTACTTCAGCAGCACAGGAGGTCACGTATCTTCGCAACCTCCTAAAGGACAACGGATTCGCTCAAACGCAACGGAAAAAAAAAATTGTCGACAACAAGTCTGCGGTAGACCTCGCAAACTCGATAAAATTTCAGGGCCGAACGAAGCACATCGACATTCGTGGGCACTGGATCCATTCAAAGGTCAAAGACAGCACGATCCAACTTGTGCACGTGTCAGGCACTAAGCAAGCAGCTGACTTTCTGACAAAGAGCATCCCGAAGGACGTTTTCTACAGATGCGCGGGGCAGTGTGGTCTCACCTCCAACGACCTCTCGCAGTACGTGCGGAAGCGGCCGGTCGTGGAGGGGACACGGAAGTCGAACACACGTAGCTCCGCCATCGCGCAAGTCTGCTTTATGCACACAGACCTCACGTGCTTCATGGTCCAAGAGACAACATTGACAGAAGCAAAAAAATCTAACACAACATCAGGTCGCCATTCAACAAATCAACGTGGCTTTCGTGGACCTCGGGATGGTGCGGGGCGTTTCACAAAAGCAACTCCAAAAGAGACTATCATTGAAAAGCAAGATTTTTTCAGCAGCCTCTAGCTTATTAGAAAAGCCCTAGCAGCACCGCATATCCCAGGTGAAGAGAAGTTGTAGTTCAAAAGCCAGTCTCAGATTTCCTTTTTGACAGAAGGATCCGCCAGCGAAGCAGAAATCCCTGTGGTCAAAACTAGACATATCGTAACTGCAGAGGCTTGCTGCAACCATAAAAATGGTCACAAGCAGCAAAAAGGTCTCGGACCAAAAAGGAAAAAAAATCAAGCAGCAGAACCGCGAGCAGACGACGCAACCGACCCAGCTCGCACAGCTAGCGTAGCTGCACGATCGAAACAGCCGTGGCCAGTTCGTGGGGCTGCCGATCAAGCAATCAGAGCAGCTGTAGCAGCTTGCACAACTAGCGCGGTTGCGAGTTCGGATTGGCCGCGGCGAGCAGGTGGGGGTGCCGAGCACGTGAGAAAGAAAAAAAAACAACAAGGCAGCAAGCGAGGCAGCGAGCGAGCGGCCATGGATGCCGCGGCCGCTCGCAAAGCTGCCTCCTTGCTGCTAACTTCAGCATGCAAGGGGAAGCAAATTGAGGGCCCGCTTACTCAGCGAGGCCAGCGTGTGAGCGCAACTTCAACTATTCGCGGCAGAAAACATGAAAAAAAATGCGGCAGACAAGACATGGCACAAACGAGTGAAGCGAGCTGCGCATAGTGTCTCCTAGACATTGCAGCAGCAAAAGCCTCAACAGCAGGTTTATGTCCGACGCACGCACCCAGTGTTGAGCAGAATGGGGCCTTTCCTCCTCGCGCGAAAATGAAAGACGCGCCCCAGATTTGGTGGAAGAACGCGCGAACGACCACCGCGGACAAACTGAGCAAGAACGACGGTTTTCAGTCGACAAGTTGCGGACATCAAGGACTCAACAAGTCTGTCAGTGGGAGAGGAACAGTACAACGGCTGTTACTGCTACAAACAAGCTGCTCGCGACTGAAAACGGCAAGGATGACCTCCATAATGTCCAGGGCAACTTTTGTACTACTCCAGCGACTGGAGAGTCAACAGAAGACCCAGAAACAATTTTCTGAAAGATTCTCCACCTAAAAAAGAGGAGGAAAGTTGGAGGAAGGAGCAAGGGGGCCAAGACTATCATGCAGAACCTCATCGCCAGGAGCAACATGAGGAGTTGCTTCTGCATGAGGCAAGCGACGATTTTCTAGAATGGCCCGAACTCGACCCGACAATTTTTGGGTATGACAGCTTGCAGAATTCACTAACCAAAAACCAAAAAATAGGTCAGGTAGTGACCCCGACACCAACTCAAGAGGAAATATTTTTTTCCTTGGGTGCAGAAGTAGATATCGACAGTTTTCCGGATTTCCCATTCATCGAGGAGGATAATTGGCTCCATTTCCTTGACAAAGATTTTTGGGAGTCACTCTAGGAATTTTTCCGGAGCGCGCAAGAGTGACACGGTACAAATCACTAGCACACCAATCGAGGGGGAGTGTTAAGAGGTACAATTACTGCGCTGGTGTTAAGCTCCGATATGGTGAAGACGGCACTGCAATCGGAGCACTGTACGGAAAGTTACGGATTTTACGGTGAATTCCTGGGTCCATGTCTACTGCGAATTCTCTCCTGTACAGGCCAGATAAAATCTGGCAACCAGCCTTGAAGCAGTCTAAAGGGCCTGGTGTGTAATATAGTGTACTGGCATGCGCAAGAAGGTTGCGCATGCTTCTAGTTAGCTCTAGCAAGGAGGGGAGCTGCCTACTGCGCAACACTGCATAGTTGCCTTGGTCAGGGAATCCTCTAGCTGACTAGACAGGAATCATGCACCCTGAGCATGAGGGCTACACTGCATCATCAACCACATGCGTAGAGCCTGGGCCCTTCAACCTACATGGGCCAATCTGGAACAAGCTTCAAGAGCCACCTGATCGACGGATCTGATGCAACAGCATGGCAAGATCAACGGCCGTCAGAGAAAAGCCTACAGAGCAAGCAACCTCCTGGAGAAGCTGCACCTGAACACCTGATGAAGCTTCCTCAACAAGGAAGCTTCTCCCTGAACCTGCAAGGATGCCAGTAACAACTCTGACCTACAGGAAGCTTCTCCTGGAAGGAAGCTTCCCCAAGAGGCAGCAGACCTGAACCACCTGAAGGAAGCTTCTCCTTCAGGTGGTCAACTTGCCAGGACCNCAGAGCAAGCAACCTCCTGGAGAAGCTGCACCTGAACACCTGATGAAGCTTCCTCAACAAGGAAGCTTCTCCCTGAACCTGCAAGGATGCCAGTAACAACTCTGACCTACAGGAAGCTTCTCCTGGAAGGAAGCTTCCCCAAGAGGCAACAGACCTGAACCACCTGAAGGAAGCTTCTCCTTCAGGTGGTCAACTTGCCGGGACCTCAGGTATAAAAGGGGAAGCTCCTCTCAGTTCAGAATCATCTCAGCATCTCAGTTTTCTGCAAGCACTTAGCCTTGCTCAAGCCTTTGACTCTGGAGCCCAGACCAAGACTCTGCTGGAGATCCCTCCAAGGCCCTTGTAAGCCTGGCAAGGCCTGCCAGCCTGGGTGGAGGCTGCCCTGGAGGCCAGTCAACCTAGAGACTACGCCAAGACCCTTGCCACGACGGCTTGGAGGGCCTAGCAAGGCGTTGCCCCTCTGTGGGCCAGGAGCTCTGCTAGCCTAGCTTGCCTAGGATTTTTCCATGTACCATACTTGTACTTTGTATCAATCAAGATTTCAGTCCAGATTCCCAACCCTTGTCTTGCTATTGTACATGCTACACTGCTGATCACCCAAAGATCCTATCAGCAAGGGTCCTAGCCCTTGCTGCTTGTCTCACAAATTCAACAATTTGAAGAGTCATGTGGAAGTTGTAAGATGTCCTCGAAGATGAAGGGAATCTTGGAACTTGAAGTTTCATTAGCAATGTATGGAGCTTGAAGAGTCATGTAGAGAAATCACCCTTCACCTTGCAGTTTAAGGGTCACAACCCCAAAAGGAACCTCCAAGGGCTCCCTAAATGTTGTAAAGGCAAAGATTCAAACCTCCTCTCCCTCCATGTAGAGAGCTGAATTTTTGTCCCTGGAAAGTAGATAAAATGCACCAATACATTCATTTTAGTCTAACCAAGCCATTGAAACAAGGTAAATGCCAACAAATAAAACTGATTTATTGATCTTCATTTGTAATTTAATCCTTTTTATTATCATTCCTTATGCATCATAATTTGTCTTTGTTCATTTTCATTTCAATGTTTTCAATTATATGATAAACATAGTTTTTTCATTTTATGAGGATGAAACATTGTTCTTAATGAGAAGAGATGTATTAAAAATATATGAACTATGAGATAAGTCCAACCTAATAATTTTGAGTTATTACGTTTAAATTTAAAATTTATTTTCATATGTAATTGAATTGTGTTTAGATTTTTCTTTTTGAATTTAGTATGATTAATGATGATTTTTCATGTGATATCGTGTCATTCTACATGAGGATGAAACCATTCAAAGTCGTTTTGTGTCCTTAATTTTTGCAATTTTGTTGTTGATTGAGATTTTCACTTGGATTTTTTCCACAATCTCATGTAAGAGATCTACGTTCCTGCTAAAGGTAGAGTGTCTGGTATGTTTTTAAAAGTTTGAAAATCTTGATGAGGATGTCTTGAGGGGAATTTATTTATAGTTTAGGTATGGATTCAAAAGAGAATTCTAGATTGAAAATCCTCTTATATTGTGTTTTGTTGAGGACATCGTACTTCATTGTTTTTTAGATGTCATTTATTTTATTGTTTTCACCCACAAAATCGGTTAATAGCATACCTGCACAAGAGAAAAGAAGTGGTTGGAAGGTGTGTCATTACTTCTAGTGTTTTGATGATGGCATCGCAAGAAAACTGGAAAATCGTTACAAATTCCTTCTTTAGATGTCTGTGATCGTTTGTGTTGTGGTTCAGATGGGGTTTGGGGCCTGGTTTATGAGCTCATCCATGAGATTGAAACCTGTCGGCACCTGCTACTTTTGGGCATGATAGGTTCTTGCCTTTGATGATATTCCTGGGATTACATGGGTTATTCAGCACAAGGAATCGTAATGTTGGTGTGACCAGCAAATTTCTAAGACAGCCCCCAAAAAGCTGACGCTGCAACTTGGACGAAGCAGTGGTGGTGTCCGGGCAGTGACGACAGCAGTAGACTGAAGGCACCCGTAAGAATTTGCAGCAGCAGCAGCAGCAGGAGCAGCAGCAGTATCAGCGGCGGTGGCGGCGTTGGCGGCTTTGGCGGCGGCGGCAGCAGTACCAGGAGCGACAAGAACAAGAGCAGCAGACGAGTGGGCGTGGACATCGTTCCTGACGAGCGAGGAGCAACAACCCCCCCCCCCCCCCCCCCCCCCCCCCCCCCC
>SZWC01006446.1:74161-97636 GCA_023375785.1 Penium margaritaceum
TGTGTGTGGGTGGGTGTGTGTGTTTGTGTTTATGTGTGCGCGTGTGTGCGTGCGTGTGTGGGTGCAGGACTGGACTCAAAACTGGAGAGTGAGCATGGCCACGTTCACCCTCATGCTCTTCCCTGCTGCAGCCATTTGGTTTGCAGGTGAGTGCCACACTTCGCTATTCCGTGCTGGCAAGCAGAGTTCTCTTCTCCGTTTGCCCATTAGAGATGTTCCTTAGAAGGGATGGCCCCTTTGTTCCCTCGCCATGCAAGACCAAGGCAAGTGCTGCTGCCGATGGCATGTGTTTTTTTGTGGTGCAATGTGGTTCATTCCCTCTGTTTTGCCTCTGTTTCCCAAATGTTTTTTTTTTCTTTTCTTTTCTTTGCTCTGTGTTGTTCATTTTTTCCCCTCATCTGTTTTTGTCTGTTTCTCCTCCATGGGTTTGTTGCGTCTCCCTCCCTCCTTCTCAGGCTCCATCATCGCTGCATGGCACCACACGCACGTTCGCGCGGAAGACGATTACAGCCGGCCACCACCACCGCCGCCGCTACCACCGTCAGCGGCGGCGTCACTGCCACCATCGTAACCACAAGGACAGACCACCAGCACGATCAGCACAGGCAGAAGCGACAAGCCAGCTGCTTCTCTTGTCTCCTCGACGAGCTCCCGCAGCAGAAACTGCCGACAGATGCAGCGGCGTTGAGCAGCTGCCGCACCTGTAACTACTCTCCACTCACAACTTCCCCAAGCCCCCTCCCCCACCCTCCTTGTTCACCCCCCTAACTGAGATCATTTGCACCAACAGCAGCACCGCCGACGCAACTGCCACAAGGCGCTGTCTCTCCACTGCCACGTAGGGACGCAGCGGAGCCGGCGGTAGGATAAACAGCATCGCCATCACATGGTGCTCAATCTCTGTACGCGTCCACAACAGTGGGAAACCCGTACCTCCGCTACTCCTCTGCACCTTGTTGCCCCCTTGTGGCAAGAAGCTGGCACCCAAGCAAGCTCCAGGATGGCATCCATGGACCACCGTCGCAAGCGTTGCCGCCTCCTGTAGACCAACCAGGTCATCCCTGGTTGAGGTGTGTAAGGAGCTCCTTGGTGATTTCTACGTCTCTCTTTTGAAAAAGCAGCACTCAACACATGCATCTGGTGAAGAATGACCCACAAGGGATCTGGAGAACGGTGCAATTTCTTGAACTCTTTCAGCCTCCAGTGCTGATGGAGGCTGATGGAGTCTGAGGGTGTGTTCTCACGGATCGTCGCATGGATCGTTGCGGTCGTGCACCCATGCGATGGCCTGACGAGTTTTCCGGTTCGCTCTAGACTAATCGGATAAATGAGGAAGACTGGAGGGAGTCCGACACGTCCAAGCTGAGCTGTCGTCGATCGCGTAGACTTGCCCGGCTGAGCAGCAATTCGTGTCCATATGCGGTCTAGACACATAGATGCATACAATCGCGTGCCCATGGGACTCTAAAAGAGCTCACCCTGAATGTTGCCGTTGCTTGGTTTCCAGTGGGACAGACGGCTCCCCCAATAGGTGCAAGTATCGCAAGCTGTGGCTTGTGGGAAAGTGGAATAGGAGACATTAGTAAGCGAGTTACAGAGACATTGTGCGGACAAACACCAAGCATCCCTTTTATGTGTGTCCATAGGCTTTGGCCCACTCCTAGCAGTCTGAGCGCCATTAGATTCAAGCGGCCCCTGGATTACGGTTGTTGGTGAACATGGTAGCACGCTGCTAGTACGCACGACTGCGGGCTGGGTACATCACCAAATTTCATGCTTGGGAATGTAACACATTTGCAACGTGTCTGGTTGAGCTATGCAGTCATACTTTGCCATACAGAACTCTTGATGTCACATGCACTTGACGCATTTGGTCTTTACTCGTTGGAGTAACCGAGGATTCCTGGAGACGACGGCATTACCTCCTAGATGTGCGCATACTTTCACGAAGTGTTGTGTGTAGGACTGTATTGAACGCCTGGGGGTGAATTCTGGAGTGCTTTTTAATTAAGAATAGCTTGATAACAAGGTGCACATTTCAAAAATCATTGAAGTTTTTCTCGCTCGCAGTGGAGGGAAAACGTCTGACCGTCGGTTGCGCTCACAAGACCGTCGGTCCATGACCGAGCTGCTTCACGTCACTTGATGTAATCAAGGCAAGATGACGTATGAGGGACGACAGTAAGTGGGAGAAGAGCTAGCATACTTGGCACTGACGCCATGAATGGGGAATGTGAGAACACGTAGAGAAGAAACGCGTACAAGTGCAAGTTATTGGGCAGCGAGAGAGAGAGAGAGAGGACATGGTTGACGAGGCCACCCACGAGAGATGGTCTCGCGTGGAGCCTCAACGCCACCCGCAAGGTCAAGCCCTATTTCACGGGATTTTAACCTGGTGGCGACTACTTGTGTTGCCGACCAAATAGTCAGGCAACACAGCCCCTAGGGATCAGCAACCCACCAAGACCTGAAACGACCACGTAAACATGCAAGATAACGATGTGCGACATCGGCCACGAGAGTATGTAGCAGGCATGTCTAGTTCTCGTGTCTTGCTCAAAGCTAGAGTGCTCATCCCAGCATGTTTGCCAGCGCACGACACATCTGGCACCGAATGATCACCATGCAGCTCAGTCTCCCCTTTCTCTCGGCCATGAACACCAGCAATAGTGTGCAGCATGCGTCGCCTAAGTTGTTACACCATGAGACGTGTGAAACGACACGTCTCAAACTCCATGCGTGTTTGGGCATTTGTCAGTTTCCTGTATGGGGGTGCGTGTGAGTGAAGTCAAGAGGTCACTTGCATGGTTCCACACCCCACAACAGCACTGGCCCATGGCCTGAAGACAGGAACAACCACATGCCAGTGGTTAATTGCACAAAACAAAAAACAGTCAGACAAGGAGTCATGNCGCAGTAAACAGGATGTGAAAATGTGTGCAAGTGACATGGCAATAGGAATACACAGTCACGGCGTCTCACAAAACAGGCACAAGACTAGAACATGAGAATCAACCAAGGGATCACAAGCACACAAGACACCAACGGTATGCGTTGCACACTTGAACACCCCCCACTATTGAGTGCCTTCATAAGAAAATGTGCACCGTAGTGATGCATGTGGACCGAGGCGGCTTTGACCTCTTCTGTCGCAATGTGCTTACGTACAATGTGGTGTCCAACATTGATATTCTTCGTGCGTGAGTATTGCATGCCACCATGCTCAGCAATGGCCTTCATGCTCTGGTTTTTGTAGCGTGGGGTGATGCACTAAATTAACACACTCACATGTTGGAGCAAGCGGCACAGCAAAATGCTCTCACACGTGCATGTGCCAAGTGTGAAATACTCATCCTTGGAGCTACACGCTACACATCCCTATTTGTCACTTTTCTGTGAGAGAGCAGTGCCACCGACAAGGAAAGTGTGCCCGCACGAAATCCTCCCATAGGTGTCGTGAGCCCAGTCATTGTATCCATGAACAACCACTGAGGGTTGTGTCCGTAAGCACAGTCAAATAGACGACGTGGAGAGAGCATAGCGGACGATGCGAGGGCTAGCCTCAAGATGGATGCCCGATGTTGCTACAAGAACTATGACAGGAAGTTGACCACGAATGCCACATCAGCGTTCGTGGTCGTCGCAAGGTGCATGAACGACCCATCGATGCTAATGTGGTCAGTGACATCTACCGCATCCCCCACATGCGATACATCGAACGATTTTAGCATGAGCTGGCCTACTGAGGTCATGGTGGTGGAGGCGGTAAGGACATCAAACAATAATGACGTAGATTGCTCTCCCAAGTTGCGGACACATGCAGCTCCGTGGACGGCGAGAGTGCAACACTAGAGATTGCTCTCAAGTTGCATGCAAAGGAAGACCTTCAGCGGAGCGAGATCCTTCATCGTGTAGGCAAACTGAAGGAGTACCTATACTGCCTGAACGGAAATTGAAATGGGCCAGGCAATCATGACCAACATGGCCACAACAGGCTCTGATCGCTGACAAAGAAAGCGTGCAAGGTCAAGTGCATTGCGTCGATAGCCTCATGGCCAACGTGGACCAACATGGCCATAAGAGGCTCTGACTACGGATAGAGAAAGAGTGTAGGGTTAACTACACTACGTCAATTGCCTTCAGGATGGACGTGATCTCAATGTTCCAGCAGCAAGACAAATGTTAAAGTTCATACAAGGCCTTGCAGAAGCTTTATACCTTGTCAGTGCCGTCTGTAAAGCCGGGCAGTTAGACCATGTAGATTTCCTCAACGAATCAATCTTGTAAGAATGCATTCTTTACGTCCATTTGCTCCAACTCCCAGTCATGTTGATGCACAAGGCTGAGGTGTACAAGAGCAGTGGTGTAGCAACCAACTGGTGTAAAAGTCTAGTCAAAGTGGATTCAAGGGATCCAAGAAAAACCTTTGGCCGCTTGTCGTATCTTAGAGAAATCCACTGTGCCATCAGGCTTCAATTTACTCTTCATGTTCCAGCGGGCCGACTCTCTCGCACCGGCGAGGTAAGTTAACCAGTTGAAAGACATCATGTTCATTGAGGGAATTGAGCTCCTCTTGTCTGGATTTCTCTTAGAGAACAGCATAGACTGCCTCTTGAGCCTAAGGCAGTCCTGGGCTGAGGAGGAAGCATGGAGAGACCGTTGGCAGCAAAGAAGGGAGCCGAGTAACCAGAGACTGTGGACTCAACAGCAATATAAAACTCCTCAACAATCAGTAAGTAGCCAAAAGGAGTGGTCAGCTAAACAACACCAATGGCAAGGCCAAAGGCATCCACGCTCGTAGGACCGATAGAGGGTAATGCACAAGGACGTGAATCATGAGAGCGAGAGACATGTTGTGAGGACGACTATGAGGGGGGGAAACAAGCCTTACCCCACACACGCATGGCTCAAAGTCAGAAATGGTCCCAGTGTGAAGAATATTGAAAACAGGCCAAGGCAGAGAGGTGAAGGAGGATCCGTGAGAGGTTGTGTAAGAGAATGGGAGATTGGGCCAGATGAGGCAATGACTCTTCATGTGAAGGAGAAGGGTTATGTGAAGTTTTCGAAGGAAGTACAAGAAGTGAAGACTTAGGTGTTGAATGCGATACTCACACGGAAACTGTTGATAAATGGGGAAAGAGAGGGCTCCATATCTTTGAGGAAGGGGAAGACTCAAAGATAGAGACACGGATGACATAGAAGAGCGATCTACTGACTAGGAAGGGATTGCGTTCCCGAGATCGGAGGCTACAAAAGGAGTACCTTCCCCAGGCCATGGAATTGAGAAAAGTAGGGGGTAGAGGAGACAAGACATGGAGGAATACATCCTCAAAGAAGAGGGCATCCCGTGAATTGATAGCACAACATCACTTGGGTCCAAGAAGCGCCAGGTTTTGGATAGCAATGAAATCCCAAAAAATGGACACAAAAGGACGTACGAAGAGAGGTTTCCATCTTGCTGGCCCATTGGGAGCCAAGCAGCAACAACACAGTCCAAGTCACATGAAAGACGAAGATCAACACTCCGACCTAACCACTATTTGAAGGAAGTGACATGGTGGGGATGAGGACAATTTGGGACATGACTCCAGACGTACGTCATGTAGGATGTGCATGTGAGACGGAAAAGAGGCTCTAGAGTCGAGGTAGAGAGAAGTGTGCGTACGCCATTGGTAGAAGTACGATTCCAACAAACGGATATCCCAGTTTTTTTTGGGGGTGTGTAGGGGCTAGAAGCCTCAATGCACACACCATGGGATGCAATAAAGCATACAAAATGGCCCATGAGCTCGCTGCCATGATCAGACGAGAAAATCCAAAGACGACAACTACATGCCAGCCTAGTCTGGAGAAGCCAAGACTCAAGGACAGCACAACTATTGCTCTTCTGGAAAAGGACGAGGACCCAATGCATGTGAAAAAAAAATTAGTGAGACAATGAACATAACGGTCCAGCCCACACAAGATGTCTTGAGATGAGGGCTCCATGAAATTTGCAAACAGTACGTAAAAGAGATGAAATGTGCGAGACTTAGAATTGGAGAATGGTGAGTGATGCATTTGTTTCCTAAGCACAGTCAAGACAGCCAACAGGACTGGAAAGTAGAAAATCAGAGGCATCTAAGCCATCAGCCGGCAGAGTGTGAAGAAGGCTTTCAACAACGGCATCGTGAATACATTAAAAATGATTGTGTAGAATCTTAGCATGTGTAGGAGTGGAGGAGCATGTAACATACACCAAGGAAGATGTGGATAGGATGGGTACAAATGAAGGCACACACTACAGACGGTCACACAACATCACATAACAAGTAGAACGACGAGATACACTCGCAACATCGCAACTGGAGGTGAAGTCAAAGCCATAGTCATCAAGGGTTGTGATAAGGAGAAGACTGATCTTAAGAGCAGGGGCATACAACATATGAGGGAGGAAGAGCTCTTCCCCAGCACTCATAAAACAAGCAATACACACGCCCTGAACATGGATTATCTTGTCAGAGCTAGTATGAACAAAGCAAACAACACTCGTAGTGCCAAGGAAAACGAAGAAGGAACGATATGATGTCATATGGTGAGTGGCGCTTGAATCAAGGATCTAGGACCCACTCAACACACGAACAGATGGCTTAATTTGACTTGCTGTACTAGTGGCAACAGGAGGACAGAGCAGGGAAGACTCGTGATCATGCAGCAAGACAGCAAGACAAGGTGACAGACTGTCAATCCCCAATCCACTGCACATCGACATGAGGCAGAGACCCATGAATATGCCCACGCCCAAATGACGTGCCGCAAAGGACTCCATCTTTTTCACATGGTAGTGATCAAGACTCGTCCCAGACAACCTCACCCACTTCATCATGAATGCGCCGCTACTATATAAAACTTTGAGGGCTTCCTTAAACTGGTGCTCATCATCATGGGACTGAGGAGTAGGAATTACACTAGAAGACATTCGATGCTCCCCCTGTTGGTGGAAACCGCAGGAGGCATGTACGCTCCAAATGGAGAGCCAAAACAGGCAAAGTTCGTGTAGGACAAGGGCCACCTCCAAGGATAGGGAGTGGACCGGATGCAGCCGTGGTGGAGTAGACGTCAGCTGCATTGGTGGTGATGCCAGAGTAGGCATGGGAGGAGAAAGAAGAGGCATGTGTAGAAGATTTAATTTTTCTCTTGCCAGCAGAGCAAGCACTATGAGTGTGCATGACTGAGGCCAAGTGGGCGTTGTCGGGTAGAGCTGGACAATCCTGAAAAGAGTGTACAGCTAAGCCACGGTTCAAGCAAGTGACTCACCCAGGTGCAAATGAAGAGGACTATTGGGAGGGATCCTCACCTGTTTGCTTACCACCTCGCCCACAATATTGCCCTTGCCCCTCCGAGCTCTGGGTCACCAAAGAAGTAGCAGGCGAGGAGGAAAAAGAAGTAAACTTTGCAGTGGAAGAGGATGAGGTGGCGGGTGTGGTAATGGTGACCGCGATCATTGCTGCCCAGTCGATCCTTTGCAGGGCACCAATGGCCGGAGGAGAATCCTCAAACAATGGTTCAAAGGCAAGACTCTCTCCCTCACTCATCTTGACCTCATAGAAGATGTCAAGTAAATCAGAGATAAGGCAACTGAAGTTGAGAAGACAGCTGAAAGCTAACCAGAAGTTATCTAGCCAAGATCACGCAAATGGACAAGACTATGCACCAAATAGGCAACAACGTTTTTATCATCACGCATTGTAAGGTGGTTGAAACTCACACTGAGCACAATCTGAGTAGCGTGTCCAATGGTAGTGTTACAACGGCGTATCAAAGAGTGGGCACTGATAGATTCAGAAAGCACGCAGTGGACTGTATCAACGTTTTAAGTCCCAATCTTGTAAGTGAGATTGTTACAACCGCGCATGATGAGGAAACAAATTGAAAAAGGGATAGGGAAAAACAAGAGGACAACCTCATGGCAACATCCCCACAGTTTTTCACCTTAGGCCTTGCGACTGGATTGTACTTCCCAAAATGAATAAATGAGGAGCAGCCTGCTCCTCACCTCACCTGCTCCGAGGAGGTGAGGTGAGAAGGGTACATAAAAGAAGAGCACATATGGATCTGTGACAATGCAAGCACTTTGGTTGTAACTACATAAGCATCTATTACTGCGACAATCGAGTCATACAATGTGTTGTGCCAATGGGGGTAAAGGTGAAAGCGGAGCCAAAGGTAATAGCAGTAGTGATGCCAATAGAGATAAATGTGTCGTATAGCATGGGTTGTACATACGATATGACCATGTCAGCTATCAAAATCACAGACCGTCTTATAGCAAATGGAGCATGGTCATACTGATCACACTACAAGCACTCTTTAGTAGCAAGATGAGTAGTGAGTGCTAATTGGTGTTCCTCGTGCACACACTATGAATAACAAGCATGAAGGCAGTCAGTCTGCCAATAAACATTTGGCAGAAACTCCCTTGCCCCTGTGGGCATATGAAATAGGGATGGACACACAGGCAAGGCATCCTTGGTAAAAGACAATCTGATCCATGACAGGTGGAGACCCAAGGGAGCACACACAAGAATGGAGCAAAAAAGGACATAGGATGCACACAAGAATCAAAGCAACTGACTATGGCTAGCTTCACGATGTCAGAAGCCATGGAAGGACCGAGTTAGTGAATACATTTAAGATGATGTCAGTCAAACCAAAGGATACTGCTAAGCACAAAGCTCTACTGACAGCCACTACAGCTATTATGGAGACAGTTGCTACTACAAACACCATGTGGAGAAGATGTTGTGAAAATCCATAGATGGATGATTCATCGATGGTAGAAATACTTATAGCGACAAATGCAGATGCCATAGAAAAAAGTTTTCCTGTAGAAGATCTCATGGTGTCTACTGGACCTGACACCTATGTAGTGATGTCACGGCTCCAGTTGCAACCATGTGTAAGGACATGGAAGCAGTGATGTATGCCTCCACTTCTTCCCCAGTTTTTATGTTAGTTGACTCATGTGATGCACGTGCTCATGCTACATAGATGGAATTGATAGTTTTCTATTATCTAAAACATCTACACAGAATGTTACATGATGATATTATAGTGGAAATGCGGGGAGTGTAGTAATAGGAACCTCACGTGTAGCAGTTGCTAGTGACTCAGCTGGTGTAACTACTACTATACACCTTGACTCTGCTGCATCTTCAAGAGTCTTCAAAGATGGTCCGGCAAATCAAGACCATCGCAGCTCATGCAGCCCTGCAAGATTCAACACTACCAAGAGGGCCAATTTGGTCGAGATAGAACCAGATGCCGCCACGAATGTTGCCTCCAATGGGTTTAGATTGGTGTTGATCCTACTATGCTGTCATTTGTTGTTGTGCTATAGAAGTTGCTTCTACTTGCTTGCAATCAGGGTCCAGATCAGACAACCTTAGCAAAAGAGATTACTTCTGCTCCTCTATGATTCAACAAAAACAATACCCAAGAGTGTATTTTGATCACTATTGTACTTGTTGCTCAGTTGTGGTGATTAGGTAACAAGCACAGCTACTTTTGTGCTGTACGAGTGCATTAATGCCTTCTTCTTACTAGCAGCTTGCATGGCGGTGGTTGTGATGATAGAACCGCCATAGCCCAGACAGGTGGGGGTGCTACAACATATCCTCCTTTCTTTCTTGCTATGTAAATTCCTCGCCACTGCCTTGATACTAGTTGTTAGGGTAAGATGACAATGTGCGAAGGACGGTAGTGCAAAGTAGATGGACAAAGAGCTAGCATGCTCGGCAGCCACGCCATGGATCAAGAATATGAGAACACTTCAAACAAAAACTTGTACAAGAACATTGAGTGGAGAGCAAGAAAGAGGGGCGTGGTTGACATGGCTACCCACACAAGATGGTATGTATAGGGCCTCAACATCACTCTTGAGATTGAGCCCGACCACATGGGAGTTCAACCCGGTAGCGGCTACTCAGACAACTGACCAAATCGTCAAACAACACCACTAGTGGGGATCACCAACCCACGAACACCTAAAACGACCACACAAACATGCAAGAAAATAATGTGCCACATTGGCCAATAGTGTATTTAGTATGCATGTCTAGCACCACTAGTATGTGCATAGCACAAATCCACAGTACTCATCTCGACCTGTTAGGCAGTATATGACACATGTGTCACCAAATGATCACCATACGGTTAAAACTTCCTATTCTCTTACCCATCAACACGAGCAACCATGTGTATGGCTACACACAAATCCTTGGATTCATGACTCTGTTTCACGAATCCCAAATCCAGATCCGGACTCACAAACATGGATACAGAGTGGGGTCTCATTTGGGGATTCAAGAATCCACCGACGAATCTTGGACGGAATGGTGGGTGAGCTGGGAGGGGACTATGGAGCTAGTCTCACTCACGTCCGATTACCGAGCGTTGACGCACATGAACTCAACTCTTGAAGTTTCAAAATCCTGGAAGTTGACGACCGTGCTAACTAGTGCACATAATGCATGTGTGAGGTCAACGGCTTGACACATGCACAAAACAGGCGACAAGGGATTTGCCACATGTTAGCAAGCGTCTTGACTTCAGCAGCGATCCGGGCACTGCCACATGGTTCATGCAAAGAATGGGAGCTACACCAGACATAATTTGATTTTGTTTGAGCAACCGTGTATCGTCTTGGATTCATTCGAGGAAAACATCACACCAAAGGATTTGCCAAGATTCGTGAATCCATGAGGATTTACAAATCTTGGATTCGGATCAATGAATCCAGATCTAGCAGTAGATTTGGAATCGTGAATCCTAATTGAACTTTAGATTTGGGAAGAGGATTTGATGTGCAACCTTAACCTTATACAACCTCTATTGCTTGGGTTCTTGCATTATGAGACATGTGTAGCAATGTAAATTCTTGAACAAGATGTGTGTTTGGGAATTTGTTGGTTTCATGCATGGTAGTGCGTGAGGGTGAGGTCAAGCGGTCACTTGCATGGTTCAACACCCCACACCTACACTTCAACCCATTCCTCGACCTTTTTAAACCAATAAATGATAGTTTTTCTACAATTTTAAAACCAGACATAAGGGGTTTTTGCCATTCTGAAAATTGTATAAAAAATAATGGAATTCTGAGAGGTATGAATGTATGGGCACTAGCATGCATACATTTCGTTGGCACTGCAGGAAAGCAAAATTGTGGATAGACACTAAACTCCTGACATAAACTGAAATTTGTGAAAGATGGCAATGCTTTAGACATCAGTAACGTGTATGTAAATGAACACAAGTAGAATCAATGGACGGATGTTTGTGAACAGACATGCAACTAACAAAATTCCCAAGAACCCACTTGTATGAAGAAGGTTTGGTCATGTGGAAGCACTGACATGAAACAAGAATATGCAATCACATACACCCCTATGCACCACATGCATGCTTGACAAGCGTCGAATACATGCAAAAGGCGAACACAATTTCCGTTCATCTTAACTTTTTGACTTGAATTACAACGAGAAGTGATATGAAGAATAGGGTGACAACAAGGCTTCTGCAAAGGGCTTGAAGATGCTTGGTTTTGGACCTATGGCAAGTGAAGGTCGAGCCTACCTGAGAACAACATGTAGAATAACAACATGTAGAATACCCGATCATGTCTCGTTCGGTTCACCAAGCCGATTGTAGCTGATGTAACATGTGTGGTCTTCCCACATGTGGATTCATGAAAGCCTCTCATGAAGGTCACATAAATAAAACACATGTGAAGTGAGATACTTGGTCGTATCCATGAAACTTTATCAATATAAAAGGTTGCATGGAATTCAAATGTGGTAAGAATAACTGATAAAACTCAAATGATGCATTTCTTCTTACAAATCAGCACGACGCATTTTACTTTCCATTATGATGTTATAAGGGATGATATCTTGCTCAATGCGAAGGTCTCTACAAGGAATGTAACTTGTAGCAATCAATTTTTTTGGTCCATCGGTACCATGAATCCATCTGTTTTATGGGCTTGTGCTTGGGTTTTCAATGAGGCAAACCAATAGCTTATGGTCTGTCAAAACCAAGCATGTGGTAGTACTTCATCTCTAAGGCATGATCCTATGGAAAATGGCATCCAAGGAAACACCCCATTTTATCATTGATACCCTTTGTTGTATCTGAACAGTATTTCATTACAACATAATCCACAGAGTCATCTCCGTGTGTATTCAGACTCACGCAATCAAAAGTACTCATGTCTTATTCAAGCGCTATGAGGTTCCTGCTGGTGTTCCATTCCTAGTCTCTGTTAGAGATCTTTAAAATTCTAAAAGACCATTTGGACCACTGATCTAGGCTAGATGGGCAGTATGAGTACCACACCATGATTTCGACATGTTTGTTTCTAATAAAGTTGGACAAGTATAAAAGAAATCACATCTATAGGATGTCACTATCTTTTGTTGTTTTTGGATTCCCTTATGGAATTATCTTCTTAGCGATGTAACATTACTCGATAACTTCTAAATGGAATCCATTTTAATCTTCTATAAGGGTACATCCTAATGACCACATTCTCTTGGTCCTAATTCTGAAGGTGACTCGTTGCATGGTCAGCTAGGCCATCCACAAAGGCATAACAATACGTGGTTGTCATGTAACCATCGGCTTGAAATTCCTATCCATAGTTATTTACATTGAATTTAACCGTTAGGCCATGTTGTGGTTTTGAATATGTCGTAGTCGATAGTTTTATGATACCATGAAACATGGACGTGGAAAAAGGGTCTCTCTTGCAAACCAATGTGATCACATAGTCGTGTTGTATTTGAACAATGGATAAAGGAACTCATATTGTATGAATCGGTTATCATACATTAATTGTCAATGTATAAGGTACATTCGCTTGTTAGGTGAATATGCTCTAAACTGGTTATCTTCAATCTTCTATTGTGCTCTGGTTTTTTTCTCTTACCATATGTATTGAGAACTTATTCATGTTTTCAACCATACCATAAGATCAGTAAAAAAAATCACTACATCACACTACAACAGTTGCCCCTCATTGTAGGCTTGTACCCATTTTGAGGACATCAAGTGGGAGACTTGTTTTATCATCCTTTGCACGTGGATACAAATACAAATACATGCATTATCCTAGTTTTTATCATTTATCCAATATTCTGATCCAAATCTTTCACGTGCCGTACCAATGGGTCAGCCATTGCATTCTTATGTTACAATCCATCAGACACTTGTCACGTTCATTGTAAGTAAACTTGGCCCAATGAGTACACTGACTACATTATGGTGTGGTGATTTCAAGGGATGTGGGACTCAATACACTGTGGTCCCACAAGCCTATTGTGCCCACTTGGAAGGCCCATTCAAATCTTGTAAGCATGCACTCGAGGATAACATCTTCATTTCATTCAAGAAAGAAGTTATGATGTTGACATAGAATACATATAAATCTACTGTTTTATGGCATAGCCCTCATTTGCATTGACTATGTGCTCAATCGTCAAATGACCACATTTGCCCTTGGCGTTGAAGTACATCCACAATCATAGTGGTTGTTTTCTAGCAAGAGCCATGCAACCACCAAAGGACCTATTTGTTCTTGAAGTGGCACCACTCTTCATGTAAAACATGAACTAATGCCATCGGCTTAAAATGAATCCCACAACAAATTTGCGATCGCCAATCCTTTAAAATTGTGATTTACTTCAATGTTGATTTGTTGGCACCAACTGTCACTATCCACGCCTTGCGTGAATGCCAGACATGTTTTTCACATAACTTATGTACCCATCTCAAAGCAACTAATGTATGAGGATACCTCCATACCGCCACAGATTCCATGACGTTGGTCAAAATCTTGAACACCATGTTTTAACATCCTCAGTATCCTCTTTAGGACGTGCTTACCTCGTACCAGCATTTCCACATCAAATCGTGCTTGTCATAAAGAAAATACCAAAATCATTTTAACGATGGTGAGTCATGAGGCTCAGGTCGTATATCACCAACCTCCCACCATACAAGTCGTGCATTGTCAAAAGGGTCAAAACTTCAAACCTTTGAACTTCTATCCAATCATGTTCACCAATTTTTTTAAAATCGAGATTTCCTCTGGAGATATTCGCGTTGTACAAAGATCATAAAGAAAAATAAAAGTTGCTATATCTTGCCAATTGTGTGAGCGTTTAGTACACCAATAAGGTCCTACACGCTCGTTACATTCAACGTCCATCACATTCATCAATCTACCGTACTACTCGAGCAAACGCATGTTGCATTGAAACTGTGTACAGTCTCTTTAGACAGAAGGGGAAAATCCATGTACAAAGGATTTTCAATGTATGACAACTTGTGAGGTCATTGAGGTGACCCTCAGACTAAAGAAGTATGCTCTCGATACTTAGAGCACTGTCATAGAAATACACGCACATAGATCCACACCCAAGAATGAAGCGCATCCCTTTCCATAATGGGGGAAATTGACAGGTAAGAACGACTTGCTATGTGCCATGCATGACGAACTCAAGTAAGCTTGTGACTATGATAAGGTGTGTTCAACACCCATCACACTGTGTTATTTCTACGATTGGATATCCTATTAACTATAAAAATCATACACACATTTATTCAGCATCCAAAATTCATATCATAGGTTAATCTAACACCCTTCACAAACATTGAATTCATGATTGCAACAATGTTGTATTTTTGGCACATGCGTCAATGGACGCTTGTCATCCAAGTAAAAATTGTAACCCACAACCTTGTCATTGTCACTCTTGTGATTTATATTGAGTGGTGAGATTGAAGATACCAAACTGACAATCTTCTCTAAGGTTGAATTGACCATTCATGTTGATGCATTTTTGTGTTATGCTCACATTGGTAGGCAAATCCAACACAACTTGTTGAGATCACAAGTTACCACAATAAGCAATGCTTTCTCATTACAAGTTATGCCTCCATCAAACCATTGTGTGGTTTGAAAAAGTATCTCAATGTTGCAACATTCCGTATAAAACCATGCTTAAATTCTTAATGTAGAAAAATTTTGTTGAAGATTACTTCCATGAGTGAAGTTCTTAGTAAAATGTTTTCCGTCCATCTCATATGTGTAGAATTACACTTCAGAAAAAGAAGCAAGGGAAGCCAACATCCTTTTTTTTTGTGTGATGAGACCGAGCTTTGCTTCAATTCTTACAATGAAACATATGGTCTGCTAGGCCAAAGTCTTGGATCTAACCAAGGATGTTTTACCCAAATGAGTGCCACTTTTGGCTTGGAAATCAGATTAGGCAATTTATGTCACGAGATGATACCGACTATTGCACTTCAACTTTCCATGCATTCATCCTTGGGGCTACTCCACTTGAATACATTGTTCAAGAAAAACAACTAGGACAAGGAGCTTTGTCTCTTACACGTCTTTCTCCTCCCATTTTCACATAATTGGTCCCATAATGAAGTGTGAGATGCTAGCCCATATCTGTTATGACACATATATTACTAATTCATGAATTTGGCTTGAATAAATTTTCTTACCATTAAACTTATGCAAATGATTTTGTTAAGTAAAATTAAAGTTCCAAATAAACCGTTATGGGCATATTTCACAAGTTTTTGGTGTGTTCCAAATGTATATGTAGCACGTGCCAAATGCAATGTGTTGTTTATGTGAGGTCATGTGGTTGTGTACCCTTTGACCTTCTTTGACTCTTACTATGCACATTACTTCAACCCACGTGGGCTGAATTTGAATTCTTACATTTGTGCATTCAATGTTGGCTGCCACTCCAACCATATTGACTCCTTACACTTTTACTCTAACATTTGCCAAACTTAACTGCATCCAATGACATTACCTTGTTCCTTCCATGAATTCCAAACACCACATATGAAAATGTTTTGCCATTTAGCTTGAAGAATTAGTAAGACACAATCGTTTCATCTAAATCATGGATTTTACTATTAGAAAGAATTAAGAACACAATTCTATGACATATTAGGGTACTTTATGCTATGGTAGAGGGGATTGGTAGCAAGGAAACTCCTCCATACACCTCAAGCACAGTCCATGGTAGGAGGAAATAAAAACAGAGAGGCAAGCTCTCGCCTCCCTCTACCATCTTCTTTGCAATTTGGGGGAGGATGGGATCAATGCATGTCCTTCCCTCGATGAACCCTTGAACATAAGAACCTCAAGCAATATCAATGCCATGTGATGAGGGAGAGAGGACAAGGCTTGTTCCTCTCCTGAACCTCAGACACTCTTGGTGCCATTTGAAAGGAAGAGAGGGATTTGTTTCTTCCTCCAACTCCCTTTGACATCTTATGTACCAAGGGAGAGGAGAAGAGGGAGCCACTCTCCTCTCCTACCTGAGTGGCCCCATTATTTCCATGGAATAGGGAGAGAGGAATCCACTATCCTATTCTCCCTCTCTAGCATTACGTGTGCCATGAAGTATGGGGAGAAAATTTGCGCTCTTTTTGCTTAGTGGCACCATGCGCATCATTATGGAGGGGGAGAGAGGGCCATGGTCTTCTCCTTCCCCATGATGCCATTCGTGTCATGAGGAATTGGAAGAGTGAGCCACGCTCCTTTTCTGTCTCCTTACCGGCCTACACACCATTGAGGAAGGAGAAATAGAGCCACTTTGTTGTGCCCCCTTTCTCAAGCACTCCATACCTTCAAAGGCAAGGAAAAGGAAGAGCATGCTCCTCTATTCCCATGTTAGAGGAGAGGTGGAGAGGGTCATGGATACCCTTTCTCCTTTGGCACTGTCTGAAATATACTTCTGGATGTGCAACATTGAATTAGGAACCTAACAACATTATTGGAGAGGAGTGGTTTGATTTTCTATTGTCACACTCTTCGTCAATAGAATGTGGTAAATAGGTATAATCTAATATGGGATCGGATGTGACTCCGTTCGCTGGGTATTTATCCTAACCTCAACTTGTAAAGACGGTCAACTTAACTCATGGAAGCAAATTTTTTTTGAAAAACTCATTATATCTTGAAAAATGGTACGTGTGGTACAAAACATGATGAACATCACATTGTGTAGGGTATGATACAAAAGAAGGTGGATAGATAAAAACACATAATACAATAGTACAACTTGACAATTCTCATCTTAAATTTAGGGCCATGATTCACATTTAAAAAAAATATTGTCGTCCCGGTTGCTAATGACCAGTGCCATAAAGAACCTATTTGATCCCTATGTGGCATGTTGTTTTGGTTATGCGCGCATACAAGCCGTAAACCAACACATTGATTTCGATTTTTATTTGAGGGTTTAGATTATTCCCTCCCAAACTATGCTTTCTTCTTCATTCCTTGAGTAGGAGGGAAGCCTTTTGGATTATTAGGAGAGCAAATAGGTCTCCTTGAAAGTCACTCTTCATGCTGTCTGACTTTGATAAATAGTATTCTTGATTTTATTGGTGCCCGTCAAGTGCTTTTTTATTCCCTTGAGAAAAAAGCCTCGTTCGTGCACACCCTAAAAGATTTAGCATCCTAGCAACAAGAGGGGAACGTAGGTTTGACCGTAGATGTTACTAGAGATTTCTTCAACATTTTCCAAACGTTTTTTTTATGAACGTCCTCATCCAAAGGAAATCCATTGATTCTAGTTGTTTTCACAAATAGGACGCTACCCAGATTGTGGGAGAAGTGCCACATAGGCACAAATCACCACCAAATCATGAGGAATTGGTGGGTGGAATTCCATTGTTTATGTTTTTTCCCACATATTTTGGCAGATTGTGCAAGGGTTATAATTTTTTAAAGACGACTTTGTCACTCCTTGTCATTTCCCTAGCACACAAAATTAAAACAAAAATCAATTTTTTGATGAACGGGGTGAAGCATGCTTTTATTTTGATTTTTACTCTAAACTATATTTGATTTTGTACTTGATTTGTGATTATTTTGTGGTTCTTTGACTAGGAGGGAATGACTTCGGATGTATAAGAAATCAGACCCAAATATGTTGTTATTCTGCTTTTTTTCCTTTTGAAATGGATGCCAATTTGTCATAATTTTGCAAAAGATTGTGAAACATTGGAAGGAAGCCCCACCTAAGGGCGACGAGCTCGTTGGAGCTCATCACTCCACGACTAGCGGAGTTGCGGGTCAACTACAAAGGTTCGCGAGCTAACCGTTAAGTGCTGAAGTTATCCGCAACCATGGATGTCCACAAAGATTACATGAAAGCAGTTTTTTTTTTAGGTTTAGATGAACGTCATTAGGATTGGTTTTGAAGTTTTTTGCATGCAAGACGTTACCCATACGTGGGGGCAATGCTGCTTTGGCAGAAATAAGGGTGGAATCACTTGAAATCAACAAGAAGAGTTCGATTCTTGGAGTGATTCCATGAATGGAACCTAGCTCAGTTGTGAAGGGTGTGTTTGGACGGTGTTGCACAATCGTGCGATGTCCTCCAGTTGCCGAAGGGCGCACGACGTGATCCTTACCCACGTGGCACAACCGTGCGATTGAGCGTCCGTGCAAAAGTTAAGGACAACCACCGGATGTACGACTTCCTCTATTGCACACGGGAGACAGAGTTTTGAACTCGATCTCACATAGATTTCGAGGACAATCTGTCCAATGCGACGCCATCTAACATACCCTAGCATCTTCGAGGACTCACTAAGCTCCTTGTCGCAGCACATCCCGTTAGCCATGTGTAGAATCAAAACAAAAACAATGAAGAAAAGAGCGATGCCAGGTTCTCTAAGATAGGTCTAAAATCAAAGTATCGGTTCACCCCCTAAGGGCCACGCAAAGATTGCTGGAGCCTTTATTGTGATACACTGTTGTCATTAATCGGATAGCACAAATCAGGCCCTAATGTTGGTTCCTCGTGGGGGTAAATTATCGACAGTCTACAACGAAAATGCAGGCGGCAATTTCGGTATTGTTCGCGTCGCCTCGCCTCCTTGCAGGCCGCCACAATTTTCACCGGATGCATAGTCGAATTTTATGAGGGGACGAACTCACTGGCGGAACCCATCCAAAGTCAAATTTATCGAGAACCCCACAACACGCCAAACTGAACTTCCTGAATTACAAGAACACCTCGATACAAGTCGCGCACACAGACACGTGCATGCGTTCGTGCTCTATCCACTATGGAGACATCTGTCCTGCAGAGTTCAGCTCTCTAACCGCAAGGTATTTTGCGTACCTTTCTGAAGTCGCCTACGGTAAATCGCACAAGCCGCCCTCATCTGTGCCGGCCGTTCTACTGGTGCCTATCACAGGAGGGGACATTCATGGCGCTTTTCCAAGGGCTTTCGGACCGCCTATGCAGCCGCGAACCCTTTCCGCAAGGACGGCGGCTATCAGTGAGGGTAGTCCTTGCGCTCTTGGGCACCCTCACTTGTACGGGTTCGTTTGGACTTCCACACATGGGTGCATCTTCACGGTTGTCTGGTTACGCCGAGTTGGCATTTGGCTCGGTGTGTGGTCCCTTGGGGGGAAGGGGGGAGACACCACCGGATACATGTAGAGTGCGGCTGGTAAACGCTGGAATCCGATGTTGGGCGGCGTTTTCCGTAGCGAGGCTGGATGGTTCGGCTGGTGAAGTGGTTTGGCGAAAATCACACGTGTATGCACTCATTTTTCATTCTTCTCCTCTGTTTTAGCAAATTTATTGGTGGAATTTCGAACAACTGTTGGGACACCGACAGTATGCCCAATGCACATCATCGCATGCGATTGTCCATATCACAACCCCCTAATGCGCCAGATCTGTGTCCATTGGTTCGGCACGGAAGTCGCAGCCATGTCATTGCGGGGTAAGTCGCGGCATGCCCATGCCTTTCCTGAAGAAACGCCACAATATCCGAACCCTCAACCTACTCCCAACGGAAGCTCGACTGCCGCAAACGAAAGCTCAACAATCGATCTGAGATTGTTGGCTTCGTTTGCGAGTGTTGGATTCACTTCGCCATCGATGAGCGACCTCGTTCGACGCTGTCGCCCTCCGGCGACGTTCGCAAACGGACCCCAAACCTGTCGCAATTGACGGTCATGGACACCGTTGAAGACAGTAAACCCAGAGTTCAAAATCCGCTTTTGCTGTCCAACCGCGCAAGCGACGGCGCTATTTTAAAAACTTGACTTTAAACTCGAAAAACAGAAGAACCAACAACGGATCTCAGCGTTTCCTGACAAGAAGGTGTTTGGCAGCTTCCGATTCCGCTAGAAATCGACGCTGGCGTCGAATTCCAGCATTTACCAGCCGCACCCGTAGTCTCAAACATTTCGTATGTCAAATATTGGAGGGCACAAGAAGGCGGACACAGAAGAGGCCATTGCGGAGCCCTCTGACCACACTAGGTGGGTCATTCAACCACACCACCTCGGTCACAGCCGTGCGGATGCACCCATTCGTAGAAACTTAAACGATCCCTTGAGCATCCACTACTCGCCGGTGTACACGCAGACCGAGACACCGAGTGTTGGCGTGCTTTCCCTGCACGCTTGGGTGCGCAGGTGCCATGCTGTCTCTCAGGCCGCTTGCTGCGTGCATGCTGCCGAGCCGAGCCTAGGCGAGTTCTTAGGGTGTGTTTGGGTGTCTCCGCAGCGGACTGCGACCTCGCAGTGCACTGCTGATTGACCGCTAGAGGACGCCTTTTCGACGACCGTTACTCCAAGGACCGCGGTCTGCTCCGCCGCAGTCCACGCGCCAGCGAGTCAACGCGGCCGGACGACATCCTCCGTCGTGGTGCTAGCATCTGTCCACAGACAAAAGCGTAAACCGGACTGCGACGTCCCCCGTCGCAGCTCACTGCGACTTCGACGTCCGCTGCGGAGACACCCAAATACACCCTTAGTGCGGCAGACAAACTCGCAAGCCCACTTACTAACGCTCGCCTCCTCGACGGCGAAAGCGGTCCCGATTGAGGCCAAACGCTCTCCCTCTCCCCGTGATGGGGGAAACCTACGACCTCCGCCGCTTCTGCCGCCCTGTCAAGAGCAGCAGTAGAGGCAGGAGCGACGGTACAACCAGCGGCAGCAGCGGCCGCGGCAGCGTTCCAGTAGGAACTGCGTCAGCCGCGCCCATTGCTTGGATGCATTTCTCGCCGATGCTTCCCCCGGCACAGCACGAGCTTCACGACTCTGCGTTTTGGGTCCCCCTTGATGCCCACTTGAGCTCCCTGGCACAGGTGCTCTCTGCTGGCCCCCGACGCCAAGTCATGGCGCCCATGACGCCTAAGCTTGAGGGGAAGCTGCCGAAGCTTCAGTCCGATATCATCTCCTAGACGGCCTACAATCTTGTTCCCCTGACGTCTAGTTTCTGCCGCCTGCTTGAAGCAGTGCCGACGAAGCTCCTTCACTTTCCAGAGCTGCCACTGTTCAGCAAGAGCGGCACTGACATTTGGAGTGCCATTGGCCTTGGTGCTCGCACTGGCAGTGGCAGTGGCAGTGGCAGTGGCATTAGCTGTGGCAGTGGAATTGTCGTTGGCGTTGGCGTTTGCACTGGGATTCGCGTCGGCATCGGCATTGGCATTAGCATTGGCATCGGCACTGGCTTTTTCAGCCCCACGAGTTCATGCTGTGAGAACGTCAAGGGTCACCCCTTGCCGGCGAGTGTGCAGACGCGCCAACCACAGTGCCAAAGAGTGGCAGTTCGAAGGCTCTCCCCTCCCATACCGGGCTGCTTGGCCACCCTGCTGCCCTGCCTGCCCCGCAGACATATCGCCCAATCGCTCTGCTTGGCCAACGGAGGGTCCGCCTCCCTCGCCCACCCTCTCCCTGCAAACCGCGGCCCCATCCGCTCCGTTGCACACAGCGCGATGGGCTGCGCACTGTCCAAGCCTCAGGTTCAGGCCGCGAGTCCTGTCGTCTCGCCAGGGAAGGAGGGCCACTGGGGAGTGGACGGCGCAGCAGCAGCAGCAGCTGGTGCTGCTGGCGCAGAGGCTAGCGCGGGGAAGGCGGCGCAGCCTAACGCAGGTCACGAAACGCACGCACGTGCTGCTGCCGCCGCGGCCGTGGCACACGCCTCGGGGGCTTCGGCTGGGAAGGGCGCTGCCGCCGCATCCCCTCCAAGTGGGGAGCCAGCACGTGGGACCAGCCAGGAGCACGGTGTGCGTGCCAGCAACGCCAGCGGCGGCGACGGCGGCAGCGGCAGCTCTGCTCCCGCTGCCTCAGCTTCTCCACGGATTCCTCCTTTGCCAGTGGTGGACGCGGAGGGACGGGTGCAGCAGCAAGAGGAACAGCAGCTGGAGCAAGGCGAGGAGAGGCAGGACGGTGCATCCCTGCTGGCCCACCTCTCATGCCTAGTGAAACTGAAGCCATCGGATGCAGATGCGTCCCGCCTGGATCAGCAGCAACAGCAGCAGCAGCAGCAGCATCTCCAGCACAAGCAGACGCAGCACGTCGCGGCCGCCCACTTGCTGCCACGTGGCGGCAGCCTGCGTGCCAAACCGGTGGACAAGCAGGAGCAGGGGGGGGCAGCAGACGGAGCAGCGGCTGTGGGACTTCGAGACGCAGGCAGCGCCAGTGCCAGAGAGGGGAGGGCTTCCTCCAGCCTGTTGCGATGGATTAAAGGGGAGGCCAAGGAGGAGAGGCCCGCGACGTCCCCGAAGGCAAGGAAGAAGGATGCAAAGGCGAGGGAGGAAAAGGGGCAGCAGAATCGTGGAGCGGCATCTGCTGTGGCGGATGAGAGCGAGGTGGGGAGTGGTGGAGGCAGCCGCAGTGGCGGCAAGAGGCCCGGAGACAAGAGGGCTGGGAGTGGAGACGTGGCCTTCCCCAAGAGCGCAAGTGTTGCAAGCGCTGTGAAGGTGTGCTGCTTTGTCGTTGTCTCTCGGCTTTTGGTGGCCCGCAGGGGCAGTGCATGCGGGTCTCGGAGTGATGGGGAGGAGGCGGGGTGTGTAGCGGGAGGGAGGCAAGGTAAGTTAAGACCTGAGTGTTTTTTTTCCCTCTCCTTGTTCTTCTCCTTGTTCTCAAGCTGGTTGATCATTGCGCTGGGTTTCCACAGGGTTTCTTCTTCTCTTTCTTTGCATTGCAGTGAGGAGCAGCACCACTTCCCTGTGAACCTTTTCTCCATCCTGTTTTCTCTTCTGCCACTGTGGCCATCCTTGCTACTGTTGCGGCTGCCCTTGCTTCCACTGCTGCAATGCTGTGTCACCGTTGTCATTGATGCTGTCTCTTTTGTTGTCGCCGTCATTGTCATCATGGTCATTATCATCATCATCATCATCATCATCATCATCATCATCATCATCATCATCATCATCATCATCATCATCATCATCATCATCATCATCATCATCATCATCATCATCATCATCGTCATCATTTATCGTTCATCATCGTCGTCATCATCATCATCATCATCATCATCATCATCACCATCACCATCACCATCACCGTCACCGTCACCTTCACCGTCACCGTCACCGTCACCGTCACCGTCACCGCCACCGCCACCGCCACCG